>CAXKVY010001400.1:105000-174024 GCA_964058915.1 Tetropium fuscum
CGCATATATATATATATATATATATATATATATATATATATATATATATATATATATATATATATATATATATATATATGTATATATATATATATATATATATATATATATATATATATATATATATATATATATATATATATATATATATATATATATATATATATATATATATATTAGCTTTGAAATTCTTTGCTATTCATATTTATTTTGTGAAAAGTAATCTTGGGTTTGTAGCTTATTTCTATGTAATGAAATGCTACAAACCCAAGATTACTTTTCACAATATATATATATATATATATATATATATATATATATATATATATATATATATATATATATATATATATATATATATATATATATATATATATATATATATATATATATATATATATATATATATATATATATATATATATATATATCTATATATATTGATTGGTGCATAAGTATTTATGTAACTTCATCAGACTCATCATGCAAAAACCGCTGGACTTTTCGAAGCCATATAATCACACATTATATTATGTTCGTTTGCTGGTCCGATTTTTTATTTGACCCGATAGGTGGGGCTGGATTCGAGATAGTTCGATAACTTTTGTTTATGATCCAATTGCATCCGATTTATTTATTTTTGAGCGGAATAACGTTTGCCGGGTCAGCTCCATACTGTCAGTCCTCATAGAGAAAAAAATCATATATAAGGATGTATGTCTATAACTCCTTTTTAAAACCAGAAGAACAATAAACGTTGGATTACTATTAGGTAATAAAGTTACTTTACCTTATATACATCGATTTGTCCGCAGAAGACATCAAATTGATTGTACAAATTCTGGAGCATATTAATAACCATCATGGGTGTAGCTGTTGAGCAAATGGAAGTGAATCCAACAATGTCGCTGAACAGCATTGTGACATCCTCATGCGTTTTGGCTTCTATTGTTTCACCTACAATTAAAAATTAGTTAGGTTAGCTATAGGTAGTATTTGCGAAGAGGCCGTTAATTGAAAAACTCTCTCTATGGTATTTGATTTACTTATCAGTTACAAGTCAAAAAACATATGCGTGCTGCTTCATCGTTACCCTTTAAAACTAATTCGTGCAAACGTATACTTATCACAAAAAAATACTAAAGGCAATGTCATTGTGTAAGCTGAGCCGTTTTACAAGCATCGTATAGGCATCGCTCAAGGTATCTGTAAAAAGGGTTAAACATTCTATGACGTCAACCCTAACGAAATGAGTATTTGTTTTTTGACAGGCCACTTTGGTTCCAACTGGAAAGAACCGTGACAATGAAGAAGTAGTAGAAGAAGACGACAATAGATTTGTATAACTACTTTTCTTATTTGAGTTATAATAAATTTGTTATTAATAAAGTAATAAGTCCTTCACTTATTATTACAAAGTGCTTATTACAATAGGTCTACTTAATAATAACGCTATAGTAGCAAACTGATATAGTCAAGCGAAATTCAAACTCAGATATTTTTCAATCAAACTCTGAAAATCAGAATGATATACTCGTTCTATTTTTTGGGTTAATATCTTTAAACTTCGATAAAAATTTACGGTTTTCGAGAAAATGATATTTGAACCCCATTTTTTTGCGTTTTTCTCAAATTCAGTTATGACGGAAGTATCTGGTTTTGCATGGTGCAGTGACTCCAAGTTTTGTGGTTGGGCTTACGTTCCAACCCTTTGAGTTTCTGGTCCCATTTAGGAGCGACAAAATATAATATAGGCATTGACTATATTCACTTAATCTCTGGTTTTAGTTAATTCGCGCCTCGTTGCTTGACAGCTAAATAAATTGTATTTATTAATATCCCGCTGTATCAGATCCAGATACAGACCTCGCTAATATTTTTGCCAAGATTCCTTCATTCCTCCGTTGAATAGTGGTTTAGGTTCTTAAATTATAGGCTTTAATGGCGCTAATACGGCCAACAAGTAACAATATGTTGCCCTGCCTCACGTCTTCTGGTGTCTGCATTCTGATTAGAGTGATGGATAAAGTTATTATATTGTTATATTTTCAAAAACTACAATAGTTATATTAATTTCTACATACCTAACCAAAGTCGTTTTGCTATATCTGGAGGAAATATCAAATGAAGCAAACTAACATTCTTTTCTCTCTCCTTATCAACTGCCCTGTTTCCTTCCTCTATTGAACTTTTCAGTTTATCCATTCTTCTACGTAAACCATCCTGAAAATAGACAATGATATTTCTGTAGTTCTCGTCAAAAATAGTTATTTATGCAACATCTGTGTACAGTAATAGGCAACCTGCGATTTAACTCCAGCGCCCCAACGGCGTTTCTAGTAAGTTCTTGCTAGTCAATTTGCAATTTTACAGAATATACGTTTTGTAGATTATAATTATTTTATACTGTTAAATTAATAAATTGTTCGCGCTGCGTTAGGGATAAACGTTCATCATACTCTGGAAACAATTGTTATGTAGTGGGCTCGAGCGAAGTGAAAGTGTTTTGGTGTTTGTGGAAACTACTCCGAGTGTTACAGTTACATCAAAGGTTCCAGCCCTATCCAGTAGTAAGATGACTTCACGGTCAACGGAACTGAATCTCTATCGCAAGTATAGTACTAAAATTAGGTTAATAGGTTCTGATATTTGGTTTCTAAAATCCTGTAAACGTCATTCTGTTTTTCCGAGTTTCATTCAAGTTAAAATTCCAAATTGTTCGAATATTTCAAATAAGGTTGCTTTATTTGCAAAACAAAAATGGCTGGATTTAGAAATCAATTATATGTACAGTAAACGGAGTATGCTTGAAATACAAGCATGTGATCTTTACAAGAAGCTTACTTTTAAGTTAAATAATTTAGATTATGAACAATGGTGCGAATTTCAGAGGAACATGTTTTTATCAATCAACGCGAAATTTATCAAAAAAATGTCTTCACAAAATAAAAAATTTAAAAAATTGACTACTAATGTACCAAAAAATGTTCCTCGGAAGGTCGTTAACATTGTGGAAAATCACTCGTCACACTCTTTTGATAAAGAAGAACTTGACCTTCTAAACAAGGGTTTAAACTTTGCTGTAGCCCCTTCTGATAAGATTTTGGATGATGTCGTGGCAGGGATTGAAAGTTCAATTCAATATCTGCCTGATTCATCCAAGGGTCTCGTCAGAGTGGCTTGCAGGAACCAAATTTCTAAAAATATAATAAATAACGTAGAAAATAGAAAGTCATGCTCAAAGAATCCTAGAAAGACTATCAAAAGATTGCGCGAAAAAGACTGTTTTTATTTAAAAGCAGGTAATAAGGTTGTTATGTTAGATAAAGAGGACTATTATGAACGGGTAAACAACCTAAGTAATAATGGTCCCTATAAAGAACTTACTAGAAACCCTTTACCAAGAATGACCACTGAAATAAAAAATGTCCTCAAATCATGCAACAACCTTATTACTCCACCTGTTAAGAATGGGTTACGTGTGTCTAACCCTACTGTACCTAGATTGTATTGTCTACCAAAAATTCATAAGCCAGGGAAGTCGGTGCGTCCAATAAATAGTATCGTCTATTGGATCTCCGACTTACCACTTATGGTTGACTAAGGAATTTGAAAGTTTGCCCATTACACAGCCTAGTTCTTCATTTAAAAATTCGAATGATTTCATTGATAAGGTCAAGAATATTCAATTGCAAGAGGGTGAAATTTTGATTTCCTTTGATGTTTGTTCATTATTTCCTAGTGTACCAATTCCACAGACCTTGGACTATCTTGAGGATTTACTCGAATTAAACAACTATAGAAAAGAAGTAATAGAAGAATATATAAACCTTACAAAACTTTGTATGAAACAAAATTGTTTCCGTTTCAATGACAAGTTTTATGAACAACATGAAGGAACCGCAATGGGTAACTGTTTATCGCCTTTCATTGCTAATGTCTTCATGAGTCGATTTGAAACTGAGGCAAAAGAAGAATTCCAGTAATTTCCTAGGATTTGGCTTAGGTATGTGGATGACATTTTTGTCGTGTTTGACACTAAGATTGCGGATGTAGAAAACTTCATTTCCAAATTAAATAGTCGTTTCACTTCTGTAAAGTTTACATATGAACGAGGAAATACTGGAAAACTTCCATTTTTAGATGTATTAGTAATTAAAAATAGTGACAATAGGTTAGAATGATATATATATATATATATATATATATATATATATATATATATATATATATATATATATATATATATATATATATATATATATATATATATATATATATATATATATATATATATATATATATATATATATATATATATATATATATATATATATATATATATATATATATATATATATATATATATATATATATATATATATATATATATATATATATATATATATATATATATATATATATATATATATATATATATATATATATATATATATATATATATATATATATATATATATATATATATATATATATATATATATATATATATATATATATATATATATATATATATATATATATATATATATATATATATATATATATATATATATATATATATATATATATATATATATATATATATATATATATATATATATATATATATATATATATATATATATATATATATATATATATATATATATATATATATATATATATATATATATATATATATATATATATATATATATATATATATATATATATATATATATATATATATATATATATATATATATATATATATATAGAAAAGATACCAGTACGATCAGATATATCCCTAATGACTCTCACCACTGCTATCAACATAAAATGGCAAGTTTTAATTTTCTTGTCCATCGTTTACTAAGTTTCCCTCTCAGTAATGAGAGGTTTGAAAAAGAAAAAGTATTAATTAAAGATACAGCTGTGAGTAATGGTTATCCTAGAGATATAGTTGAAAAACTAATTAGGAAGCGTAAATTTAAGGACGCACTTCGTAATTCTACGACCTTTCAAAAGGATATAGAGGCTCCAAAATATGTATCCATCCCGTACGAACCCCGGTTTACTCGTGGTTTGAGTAAGGTTTTCAAAAACGTGGGTATAACAGCGATTCATTCGTCTAGCAACAAATTACAACAACTTTTAGACAATCCAAAGGATAAAATTGTTGCAAATGAAAGGTCTGGGACTTACGAAATTAGTTGTAATGATTGTGATCGAAAATATGTTGGACAAACGAGACGATCAATTAACACCAGATTTAAAGAGCATATAGCTCATCTAAAATATGGAAGAACAGATAAGTCTAGTGTTGCACAACATGCTTTTGACAACAATCATAGAATAGATATTAGTAATTTAAGATTACTTAGAAATGTGACCAATAATAGACAGTTGGATGCATTTGAGAGCATAGAAATTGTAAAATGTAATAGTAGTATGAATAGCGACAAGGGACCTATACCGTATAGCCCGCTTCACGCGTTGCTTAGTAACCGATGATTGAACCGTGATTAGTCACGCGTAAATTTCACGGTGATATCATACCGTAGCCCGCTTTACGCGTTGCTTAGCAACCGATCATTGAAGCGTGATTAGTCACGCGTAAATTTAACGGTGATATCATTAGTGACGTCACCATGAAAATAGTATAAATATGGTAGATTTTCTAGTTTAAGATTAGTTTTAATCGTCTCCGGATGATGCCAACTTGGTTGGCGAAACGCGCGTCGAGCGAAGTGAAAGTGTTTTGGTGTTTGTGGAAACTACTCCGAGTGTTATGTAGTGGGCTGTATAAATTATTACTGAAATACTGACAGCACTATGAAATTTTACACTTTTCCTAGCAGACACCATGAAAGGACAATATTATTTGGTTAAGTAAACTGGTAATTTCATTTCATGTTTACTCTTTACATGCATTTAATTACTCACATTTTTGTAGTGTTGCTAAACAAAAGTGGGAACCAACCAAATATTCCCAGCGAAAAAATGTGAGAAACTAATTTGCTTGAAACCAAAATATATTATTTTTCTTTCCATTTCCACTAATAATTATTGTAAATATTTATATTTTCATACACAACACTTTCACTTTCATTTCTTTGCACAGCACTACACCAAACGTCAAACTAGTTTGTTGTCTGGTGAAAACTTGTATGATTCAGCGAGGGAGGCGCTCGCGATCAATATTTGCAGGTCGCCTATAGCTCACGAATGGAAATTTTAGAATTTCATGAGTGGAAACTGACACATCAGTTGCACATTGGTAACCTGCATGCTATAGGTTATATACATTTTTTTAAGTAATCTGATGGAAAGAAATATATAAATAGGTAGATGCGTAATATAATAGTAATAATAATAATATACACAACGATACCTGATATTATAGTTATTTATTAGGCTAGTTCATTATGTTACAGGTATATAAGTTAAAGCTAGAAAAGTTTAGGCCGGAAGCCTGAAGGGAAACTGGGCTAATTTTATTAAGTATTTTGTCTATTCTTATGTTGTAACTAGGTTTTGTTGCCAATTATTGTTGTAACCGGGGAAATGTAAAAAATATATAATATTGAGTGAATTAAAAAAGAATCAAAAAGTAACGGGTATGATGTTATCCACATCCACATTTTCAGATAGGACTATAATTGATAAAGCCGTGGTCTCAATTCATATAGGTTCCGCTTTTGATTAAAAATGTATGTTTTAGGAATAAGTACATGAAAACTTAGGGATATAAACACAATACACCTATACAACATCTGCTGAATGGATAAAATTAATGTTAACATACATTATTTAAGCCGTGATAAATAATAGCAATTAAAAATGAAGGTGTAGAGTTTTTATTTCACGATAGATCGATAGAGAATTAAAGAATAATACATAGTAAAGTAGCATTGCTTTTATTTGTCAGGCCGTCTGGGGGATGAAATGGGGTTAAAATTGTTTGAAAAATTTACAGCAAGGTCAAATGAAGGTGTAGAGTTTTTATCCCACTACAGGTCGATAGAGAATGAAAGAATACATGGTAGAGCATCATTGCATTTATTTGTCAGGCCGTCTAGGGGGATGAAATGGGGTAAAATTTGTTTAAAAAAATAATAGCAAGTTCAAATGATGGTGTAGAGTTTTTATTTCATGATAGATCGATACAGAATCAAAGAATACATGATAGAGCACCATTGCATTTATTTGTCAGGCCGTCTAGAGGGATGAAATGAGGTTAAAAATTTTTAAAAAATTTGCAGAAAGTTCAAATGAAGGTGTAGAGTTTTTATTCCACTACAGGTCGATAGAGAATCAAAGAATACATGGTAGAGCACCATTGCATTTATTTGTCAGGCCGTCTAGGGGGATGAAATGGGGTTAAAATTGTTTAAAAAATTTACAGCAAGTTCAAATGAAGGTGTAGAGTTTTTATTCCACTACAGGTCGATAGAGCATCAAAGAATACATGGTAGAGCACCATTGCATTTATTTGTCAGGCTGTCTAGGGGGATGAAATGGGGTAAAATTTGTTTAAAAAAATAATAGCAAGTTCAAATGATGGTGTAGAGTTTTTATTCCACTACAGGTCGATAGAGAATCAAAGAATACATAGTAAAGTAGCATTGCTTTTATTTGTCAGGCCGTCTGGGGGGATGAAATGGGGTAAAAATTGTTTAAAAAATTTACAGCAAGGTCAAATGAAGGTGTAGAGTTTTTATTCCACTACAGGTCGATAGATAATCAAAGAATACATAGTAAAGTAGCATTGCTTTTATTTGTCAGGCCGTCTAGGGGGATGAAATGGGGTTAAAATTGTTTAAAAAATTTACAGCAAGGTCAAATGAAGGTGTAGAGTTTTTATTTCACTACATATCGATAGAGAATCAAAGAATACATGGTAGAGCACCATTGCATTTATTTGTCAGGCCGTCTAGGGGGATGAACTGGGGTTAAAATTGTTTAAAAAATTTACAGCAAGTTCAAATGAAGGTGTAGAGTTTTTATTTCACTACATGTCGATAGAGAATCAAAGAATACATGGAAGAGCACCATTGCATTTATTTGTCAGGCCGTCTAGGGGGATGAACTGGGGTTAAAATTGTTTAAGAAATTTACAGCAAGTTCAAATGAAGGTGTAGAGTTTTTATTTCACTACATGTCGATAGAGAATCAAAGAA
Organism: Tetropium fuscum; assembly: GCA_964058915.1. NCBI lineage: Eukaryota > Metazoa > Arthropoda > Insecta > Coleoptera > Cerambycidae > Tetropium > Tetropium fuscum. The sequence continues at coordinate 113,187 of CAXKVY010001400.1, forward strand.
TACATGGTAGAGCACCGTTGCATTTATTTGTCAGTCCGTCTAGGGGGATGAACTGGGGTTAAAATTGTTTAAAAAATTTACAGCAAGTTCAAATGAAGGTGTAGAGTTTTTATTTCACTACATATCGATAGAGAATCAAAGAATACATGGTAGAGCACCATTGCATTTATTTGTCAGGCCGTCTAGGGGGATGAACTGGGGTTAAAATTGTTTAAAAAATTTACAGCAAGTTCAAATGAAGGTGTAGAGTTTTTATTTCACTACATGTCGATAGAGAATCAAAGAATACATGGTAGAGCACCATTGCATTTATTTTTCAGGCCGTCTAGGGGGATGAACTGGGGTTAAAATTGTTTAAAAAATTTACAGCAAGTTCAAATGAAGGTGTAGAGTTTTTATTTCACTACATGTCGATAGGGAATCAAAGAATACACGGTAGAGCACCATTGCATTTATTTGTCAGGCCGTCTAGGGGGATGAAATGGGGTAAAATTTGTTTAAAAAAATAATAGCAAGTTCAAATGATGGTGTAGAGTTTTTATTTCATGATAGATCGATACAGAATCAAAGAAAACATGGTAGAGCATCATTGCATTTATCTGTCAGGCCGTCTAAGGGGATGAAATGAGGTTAAAATTGTTTAAAAAATTTACAGAAAGTCCAAATGAAGGTGTAGAGTTTTTATTTCATGATAGATCGATACAGAATTAAAGAATACATGGTAGAGTACCATTGAATTTATTTGTCAGGCCGTCTAGGGGGATGAAATGGGGTAAAATTTGTTTAAAAAAATAATAGCAAGTTCAAATGATGGTGTAGTTTTTATTTCACTACAGGTCGATAGAGAATCAAAGAATACATAGTAAAGTACCATTGCTTTTATTTGTCAGCCCGTCTGGGGGGATGAAATGGGGTTAAAATTGTTTAAAACATTTACAGTAAGTCCAAATGAAGGTGTAGAGGTTTCATTTCACGAAAGATCGATAGAGAATTAAATAATACATGGTAGAGTACCATTGCATTTATTTGTCAGTCCGTCTAGGGGGATGAAATGGGGTTAAAATTGTTTAAAAAAATAATAGCAAGTTCAAATGACTGTGTAGAGTTTTTATTCCACTACAGGTCGATAGAGAATCAAAGAATACATGGTAGAGCACCATTGCATTTATTTGTCAGGCCGTCTAGGGGGATGAAATGAGGTTAAAATTGTTTAAAAAATTTACAGTAAGTCCAAATGAAGGTGTAGAAGTTTCATTTCACGAAAGATCGATAGGGAATTAAATAATACATGGTAGAGCACCATTGCATTTATTTGTCAGGCCGTCTAGGGGGATGAAATGGGGTTTACCTGTACTGAATATGGGGTGTACCTGTACTTTAGTATGTATTCTTTGATTCTCTATCGATCTGTAGTGAAATAAAAACTCTACACATTCATTTGAACTTGCTATTATTTTTTTAAACAATTTTAATCCCATTTCATCCCCTCAAACAGCCTGACAAATAAAAGTAATGGTACTGTACCGTGTATTTTTTGATAATCTATCGATTTATCGTGAAATAAAAACTTTACACCTTCATTTGGACTTGCTGTAAATTTTTTAAACAATTTAAACCCCATTTAATCCCCCCAGACGGCCTGACAAATAAAAGCAATGGTACTTTAGCATGTATTCTTTGATTCTCTATCGACCTGTAGTGAAATAAAAACTACACCATCATTTGAACTTGCTATTATTTTTACAAATTTTACCCCATTTCATCCCCCTAGACGGCCTGACAAATAAATGCAATGGTACTCTATCATGTACTCTTTAATTATCTATCAATCTATCGTGAAATAAAAACTCTACATCTTCATTTGGACCTGCTGTAAATTTTTTAAACAATTTTAACCCCATTTCATCCCCCTAGACGGCCTGACAAATAAATGCAATGGTGCTCTACCATCTATTCTTTGATCCTCTATCGACCTGTAGTGAAAAAAAAACTACACCATCATTTAAACTAGCTATTATTTTTTTAAACAAATTTTACCCCATTTCATCCCCCTAGACGGCCTGACAAATAAATGCAATGGTGCTCTACCATGTATTCTTTGATCCTCTATCGACCTGTAGTGAAAAAAAAACTCTATACCATCATTTGAACTTGCTATTATTTTTTTAAACAAATTTTACACCATTTCATCCCCCTAGACGGCCTGACAAATAAATGCAATGGTACTCTATCATGTACTCTTTAATTCTCTATCGATCTATCGTGAAATAAAAACTCTACACCTTCATTTGGACCTGCTGTAAATTTTTTAAACAATTTTAACCCTATTTCATCCCCCTAGACGGCCTGACAAATAAATACAATGGTGCTCTACCATGTATTCTTTGATCCTCTATCGACCTGTAGTGGAATAAAAACTCTACACAATCATTTGAACTTGCTATTATTTTTTTAAACAAATTTTACCCCATTTCATCCCCCTAGACGGCCTGACAAATAAATGCAATGGTACTCTATCATGTAGGTACTCTTTAATTCTCTATCGATCTATCGTGAAATAAAAACTCTACACCTTCATTTGGACCTGCTGTAAATTTTTTAAACAATTTTAACCCCATTTCATCCCCCTAGACGGCCTGACAAATAAATGCAATGGTACTTTATCATGTATTCTTTAATTCTCTATCAATCTATCGTGAAATAAGAAGTCTACACCTTCATTTGGACCTGCTGTAAATTTTTTAAACAATTTTAACCCCATTTCATCCCCCTAGACGGCCTGACAAATAAATGCAATGGTGCTCTACCATGTATTCTTTGATTCTCTATCGATCTATCGTGAAATAAAAACTCTACACCTTCATTTGACCTTGCTGTAAATTTTTTAAACAATTTTAACCCCATTTCATCCCCCCAGGCGGCCTGACAAATAAAAGCAATGCTACTTTACTATGTATTCTTTGATTCTCTATCGACCTGTGGTGAAATTTGAACTCTACACCATTATTTGAACTTGCTATTATTTTTTTAAACAAATTTTACCCCATTTCATCCCCTAGACGGCCTGACAAATAAATGGAATGGTACTCTACCATGTATTATTTAATTCTCTATCGATCTTTCGTGAAATAAAAACTCTACACCTTCATTTGGACTTGCTGTAAATTTTTTAAACAATTTTAACCCCATTTCATCCCCCCAGACGGCCTGACAAATAAAAGCAATGGTACTCTACCTTGTATTCTTTAATTCTCTATCGATCTATCGTGAAATAAAAACTCTACACCTTCATTTTTAATTGCTATTATTTATCTAAATAAGTTTCACCCAATTTAAATAAAATGTGTATCACGGCTTAAATAATGTATGTTAACATTAATTTTATCCATTCAGCAGATGTTGTATAGGTGTATTGTGTTTATATCCCTAAGTTGTCATGTACTTATTCCTAAAACATACATTTTTAATCAAAAGCGGAACCTATATGAATTGAGAGCACGGCTTTATCAATTATAGTCCTATCTGAAAATGTGGATGTGGATAACTTCACACCCGTCAAAAAGTAGACGTTGTTTTCAAGTTATATTAATATAAAAATCATAATCTCATTAGAAATTAGAGTATTTATTTCTTCACTTTGTTACTACTTGTCATAAAGAGAGAAGAAAGCCCTCGAAGGCATCTGAGGACGGGTAGTTGTTTGGTGTCTCGACAACTTTCATACAATAGTTATTCATTGTATCCGTGTTTTAGGTTAGCGTTTTATCAACGCAAGAAAGTTTATCAACTCGAGAACGAAAATTCGAGAATTTAATTTTCATGAGTGGATAAAATCCAACTAAAACACGAATGCTATACAACGTTTTATCCACAATCATGGTCATTTATAATCAGATCTAATAAAAAAATTATTTGACATTTCTCTCTGACAGCGGCTGTAGCGTCAAAAATTTTTGAAATTAATTAAAAAGTAATTGGAAGGGGGTGTTAAATGGTTGCTATTTAGTTTCGATTGTTCATCGATTTGTACAAAGTTGGTGAAAAATGCAATGAGGGTATTTGCCACATAACGGGACAAAATAGACAAAATTAGTGAAGCAAAAAAAATACAGATTTTTTTAAAATAAACGAATAGTAACGTTTTGTTATAGGTGAATATAACTAATTCATGCTATCAGCAGTTTTCATTAGCGGTTGACAATACTATTATCAGAATTTGACGACATGTCATCCCCGGTAATGCAAATGTCATTTCGGTAATGCATATAATTTTGAATTTGTGTCAAATTTCAAACATAAAACATAAAACGCCAATTGGACATTGCATTAAATTGTTAAAATTAAAAACAATTGTAATATTAATCAAATTTATTTTTAAATGGCAATAAAAAAAATTATTGTTTTGAACAAGTGAAACATAACATAAAGTTATTTATAAGTGGTAACTTATGCTTTGTAGCACATTTATAATGGTATGTCCTTTGACATTTGCTGCATCTTAATCCTTGGTCACAAACAAAATGTCTCGTACAAATGAAGCAGAGACCAGAGATGACTTTTTGATTTTGAGGAATTTGAAGTACGTCTGTGGATTTATCAGCTTCCTCCCCTTTTTGATCTCTCTTCTCTACTAAAATATTAGAGAGCACCTTGATTTTTTTTTGATGATCTAAGACTCAATTAAAGAAAATATAAATATGTTTCTATTAAAAGATAATAAATATAAATAAATATTAAAGGATACTGCCGCCGCCGCCAGTTAAAAATTGGATGTCAGACTTCTTCATGGGATAGTGCACGCAGTTTCCATCGAATGTGCATTTAAAACAACTAACTTTTCTTAAGAATATGTGATTTGGTTTATTCTTACTCCAAGTTATCTGATGAAGACCCATTATAGAAGGAATTGAAGGCACAGACGATGGTATTTGAAATAATTTTGCTACATCGATATCGGTAGCAGAAACTTCCCATATGTCTACTTTGCCTTCCTGAAGTTTTTGTACAAAGATTTTTGCAGAGGAGATTTCTTGACCTTGTAGAACCAATCTATCGGCGTTTCTTTTAAGAGCCCCACCAACCCCGTCCATTGGACCCTTCCCATGTCCACTAGGGCTGTAGTTCCATGACATCTCTTGTAATTTTGGAAACTCTGGTGGAATTTTGGTTAAAAAGTAATATATATTTTTGCGATTTCTATACTGACTCGTTGGACCGTCCGAGAAAAAATTGATAGCTGTTATGTTGGGGTATAATTGTGAAATTTTCGTTAATATATGTTTTAAATGTTCCCAAATTGCATAGGCCTGATGGTCTAAATTCTCACTGACAGAACAGAAACTATGTGTTTCAACGTTTTCATTATTTTTAATGTAATACACTCCCGTATGTAATGATAATTGTTTTTTTGAAGCACCGAAATGCATGGATTGAATTTCGGAATTGTATTTTAAAATAGTAATAATAATAGTAAATAATAATAATAATAGTAAAATAGTAAATAATAGTTTTCAGCGAAATCGATTTGCAAAATTATTTCGTTGTCTTTTAACGTGCATTTAGATTTGTACATTTCGCTCATTTGATGCTTCATAATAAACAAGTGCTGCTTAAACAATATCAGTTGTTCATTAAATATTTTCATTAAATTTTTAGCGTCTGTTATTTTTCCTATTTTAGCGGTTCTCCTAATATTTTTTTCTTGTCCCTTTATTATTTTCTTTTCTACTAAAGTATCCCACTGCTCAAATTGTATCTTTTCAGTTAAGTTAGTTTTGAACTTATTTTTTTTGCATTTATTGCAATTATCAAACATGCAAGCCATGTTTTTAATATCGCAAACCATTTCTGATATTGAAGTTTCAATGTCTTTTATGTCCAAGATACCTTTAATAAATAACTTGTTTGCGATAAGTTGAATATTTGAATGTTTCACTCATGCACAGGTTTCACGATCGGACCATTTTGGATGTGCAATCCAAAAGGGCCTAAAACGACAAAATGTTCTAAACGAAATTTTACATTTTGTTTCGCTTACAAATTTTTTGAATAGGCCTGTGAGTGAGTCTAGTAAAATTCTCTTTTGTTTACGAATTTTGTTTTTAGCAACAAAGTCGCGTTTCCCAGGACACATTTTTGAATTATCGTCGCGCTCCAAAAATTCTTTTACTATTTTCTTTATATCTTGAGTAATCTCACAACTACGTTTTTTTCTGTCATATGTTAACAAGTTGTTATTATCTGCATATTTTTTGTGCATCTTATAACTGACCATTTTATTAGCGGCTCCAATAAGTCTGTACTTTTTTAGTACTTTTCCGGTTATAACTTTTTGTATAATTTGCTTCTGAGAGTCGGTATTTACTTGATTTATATTCTTCTCTATCTGAGCTGCCAGAACCTCTCCGAAAAGTAAACGCTTTACAATTTGTTTTGGCACATCATAATTTTTGTACATATCTTGAACTTTAGTGTTGGGTGTAGGATTTTCAGTTTTTGGTTTCGACCTTTGAAGACGTTTTTTATATTTTGTCACATCTCTTTCTAATTTACGTATTTTCTCCTCCGCGGTATGTAACTTTCTGTAAGCCTTTGCTCTATCCCGTCTCACTTTCTTCCTGCCGCTGTCTTTCCTTGAAGAATTACCCATATCGATATGTTCTACAATTTCGTCGTGGTCAGATGGTGGTGGAGTACTTCTCTCCAACATTCCCTGCAATTCTATTTCTGCTTTTTTATTTTCTCTATATTTCATAGTAGCCTTGTTCCACTTCAATCTTTTTATTTTCTTTTCCTTTTCATTACAATCAGTAATGTACTTGACCAGTCCCTGTTCCCGTTTTTTCTTATAACGCTCTCTATCTTTTCGTCTTTTTTCCTCTAAATCCTCTTCAGACATTTTTGCCCGAAACTTCTTTACCCTTTCCCTATTTAGCTCCTTTTTACGTTTTATCTTAGGATTTTCTTTTGTTTTTCCCATTTTAAAAACTGCAAATTTAGAATAATTCATTTATTCTTATATTAAAAAGTATTATTATTGAATAATTATTTAAATTATGCAATTATAATTAAATAGGTATGTAACTAGTATACAAAATCGTTCTAATCCTAAGAAAATGCTTTAAAAATTATATTGACATAAAGAATTGTTAAATTACAATAAATAATGTAAATATTTTAACAAATCCTATTTGTATCAATCGATAACGTAATTAAAATAATTTTAAAAGAAATATTTTATTGTAGCACTCAATAACGCAACTTGTTATCGTTAAATTATGCACACACTGTATACTTTAATGATTCCGGTAATGTAGCCATTACCGAAATGACCATTACCGAAATGACACTTTTCCCAGTAATATGATATCACCTTTAGTATCCGAACAGCTTGGATTGAGGTTATGTGTTGATGTTGATTGTTGTTACTTTAGTGGGTGCATTTAAAACTGATTAATCTTAAAACAAGTAGAATTTTGTATATTACCGTAATGACATGCAAAAATGTACGACCGAATTTTACGTTTTTCAAAATTTGTAAAGGCCAAATACAAGAAAATAGGGAAAACTTACCAAAACTAAATCTTAGCAGACACGCTTGCTGACAGTTCTATCACGCACAATTGGGCTCCAAAGTTTGTGTAGTGAAGGTAGAACCAATAGTTTACAATGTTAAAAGATGAGATAAAAATTTCACGTCAAGAAAAGTAGTCGCAGAAATAGAAAGTTAACTCTGAAGGATTATCAGAATTAGTTTTGTAATTACTAGTAAGTATGTAGATGACAATAATATAAGAAAATAACGTGAAATAAAACGTGTAATAAAGATAAGCCCAATTTTAATGCGCTTGGGGGGATTGGGACAGTTACCGAAATGACATTTTTGATAAAAACCTGCTGTTATATGTCAAACCGCAAAGTTTAAAGCCATTCTATTTCTAGTTCTGTTTAAAATAATGTTACACAATTCCATTTTTCAATTCATATTGGATAAAGGGTATTGAACTTCATAGAAATCGCCCTGGGACCCTAATTGTCCCAATATATGGCAAATACCCAAGAAAGTTATTTTGTTACTGAGAGAATCCTTCAGGAAGCTGAAGAAGCAACTCTTCAATTATTGCCTGCGAAGTCTAAGGAATATTACGAAAAAGTATTTTTTCTAATTTTGACATGTAAAGTAATACTTTTCAAAACCCTTTGACGTTAAGAAAGGTCCTACTTCTCAAAACCAATTATAGGCCAGGGAAAAAAGTTAAAAAAAAGGCTATCTGCGGAATGAAGCCGAACAAGTTGAATTTTTGCAGAGACCTTGGTTTTGATGTTCCAATGAAGCACAAAAAAATCTAATATGCCTACCCTTATGCTTATTGAGATATCGAAGGTTAAAGGCCATGAAAACCTGTTTTTCGCGAAAATTTCGCTTCCAGTGCATCTGACGTCGTAAGAACTCATAACAAAACTTACGTAAAATAGTATTTATTCTCTACAAAATTCTCCACAACCAAACGTTTTTGAGATACTTATAGCATGATAAAGCGGAAGCGCATTCGTAATAGATAATACTGTATTATACTGCAGAGCTATAACTATAAAAGCAGTTTTCTTAATCTGTTAGACTGGAAAATTAAATTTCCATTACTGAAACCGTTAAAAATTTGTTTTATATAAAAACTCAGACAACTCTAAAAATATAGAAGCAATGGAGCAATTAAGACGAAGCACTGCACTGTCTAAATCTTATGAAGTTCGCTTTGATACAACAATGATTGTGCCAATTACCCAAGAAAAGTTCTTATCAAATCAATTTTACAAAAAAAAATATTCAAATGTTTATTGAACAACTACAAGCTACCAACATCGCTACAAAACAAGCCAAGGATGATGCAGATGTTCCAATCATCGAAACAGCCATATAGGTATCGGGAAAAGAAAGAACCGCCATCATCATTGGAGAAGACCTTGATTTGCTTGTTCTCTTAATAGGACGAACTCAGTCGCATCACCGACAAATTTTCTGGCAAAGGGATTCAACACAAAGGACCCCGCACGGAACATAGGGAAAATGGCCCTCGGTGAAAATGTCCCAAATTCCAGGATATTATCCAAAAATCGATGTTGATCAAAAGTCTCCATGGGCCCGAGGTCCGAAAACGCGATCCGAAAGAGAGGGAGGGGAGGGGAGCTTTTCATATACGGAAAATAGCCCATATTTCGGGATATTATCCAAAAATCGATGCTGATCAAAAGTCTCCAGAGGCCTGAGGTCCCAAAAAAGCTATTCGAAGGAGTGGGAGGGGAACTTTTCATATATACCTTCATATATACTTCACATCATATCTATTATGCCTATACATACGTATCTGTATGTTTTGATACAATAACAGATAACAACGAATGCCGCTAGTATCAGCATTACGCAAGGTGCACCACGTGTAGGTTTTGTTTTTTTCTTTATTATTATTTTTTTATTTTTTCCTTTTTTATTTTTGTTTTGTTTGACACTTCCAACACTTTTTCCTATATTCTATCAACAACATAGATTGTTGATAAAATGGGACTCTCACTTACCGCGTGACAATAACTAATCAAGGAAGGTATACCGGGTGACACAGGAGACATGTAACGCTCTGTAACTTTACTATTTAAAAAGTTAAAATTTTCAACTTTGGGAGAGTTGTATATTACATAATTGTCCTTTTTTTGAGCATATCAAACATCTCCTTAAACTTCCGGTTTAAGCGGAAGTGACGCAAACTTTGTTATTTTAAATGGTACCCTGTATATTTTTCCCATCTGATTCGTCTTTAAATTCTCTTTTCAACCATGTATCGCACCATGGCATTTGTTTTTAAACTGACAGTTAATAATCATTTTATTGTATTAAGCATAGGTGGCCATGATATATGAACCTTGGCAGATATTGATGCTTAGTGTGCCGTGATATCGAAAGACTTCTGGTACGCAACTTTGTGTCTCATATTTTTTTGGGCATAATCAGTAGCTGAACAGACTAACTAGATCTTTCTTATTTAAAAGAAAAAATCTCTAAACAACCAACGATATTATAAAAACTAAGATAGGAACTCCATTTTTTTATTTGACCTACTTGAGAAATACTTATTAATCTTTTATTCTCGGCCATTACAATTGCTGTACCTATCCCATTTTGCTTTCTTCATTAAAATTAGTATCGATAATTATTGCATAGTAATGAACATTGTTACTACCTACTGTAACAAAAATATTTAGTTAGGCAGGCATTGGAAACAAAATAAAAGAAGGTAAAAGGAATTATTTAATAAATAAAAAATATTTGAAAAAAATAATGAAAAACCATTACACTAAGGAATACATTTTTATATCGAAGGAATGAAATTAAAATAAAAGATTTACTGAAATACTAAATACAAAAAATATTTTTTACTCTAGGTGCTCAAAATGTTGTCCGTTATTATAATAATAATAATAATAATAATAATAATAATAATAATAATAATAATAATAATAAACGTCTTTATTTAGAGAAGAAGATATAAGGGCGAAGTTTAGCATAGCTACTCTTACACCTAACCCTATATATTTTCACAATAATACTAATTATAAAGTTAAAACATGGCAAGTAAGATATATACTATTCTACTAATTTAGTTAAATTAAATTATTTAAAGTAAAGTTTCTGGGCATATAAGTAATCTATACATATATATGAATAAAATGTGTATACAAAATTTTCAATATAATAATAAAAGCGCAAGATTGACCTTCACAAAAAACAACCCAGCAGCGGAAGACCCGCCACTATACAGACGCTCGTCACTTCTCACTGCAGATTAAGCAGATATTTTTTAACGTGAAATTTAAAATTGGATGCATTTAAAGATTTGAAATGCGATGGTAAACTATTGTATGTATTAACGGCGTTATAGGTAAAGCTTTTACGAAATGTGGTTGTTTTATATTTAGGAGTATTTAATAAATCTTTAAATCTTACGTTAACTGAATGCAGTGTCCTCCTAAAAATTAATTTAACTTTAAGGTAACTAGGACTACCTGATTTTAATATAGAATGTGTGAAGCGTAATAAATGCAATTTCCTGTGATTCTCCATAGAAAGCCATTTAGTTTCTCTTAATTTTTGGGAAACATGGTCATATTTTCGCAAGTTATATAAAAATCTACAGCATGCATTTTGTATTTTTTGTAGTCTACTTCTATCAGCAGAATATAAACATGGACCGTACACAAAATCGCAATAGTTCAAAACTGATAACACAAGAGAATCAACTAATATTTTTTTAAGCTTAAAATTTAAAATATGCCTATTACTATATAACAATTTTAATGTGTAATAAGATCTCTGAATGAGTTTATTTACATGTGATGAAAATTGTAACTGTGAGTCGAATAATACACCTAAGTTTTTTGCAGAAGATTGAATTGTCAAAATTTCGTTATTAATTTTTACCTCTAATTTATTTTTTACTTAATCTACTTTCCTTTTATTTCCAAAAATTAAAACGCAACATTTATTCGGATTTAACGTCAAGTTAAATCCGAATAAATGTTGATACAATATATATTGATACAATATATATTGCCACTGTAACACCACACATTTGCACTGTTGAAACTTTTAACTGCACTGTCCAGTAGAGCCAATCTGTATTTAGTTAAGTCCGCCTTTATTGTGATCCCCGTTGATTTTAAGTTATCCCCGTTATCTCGCTGTTTTTTCCTTATCTTTATCCTTATCCTTATTATCTTTGCACAATCGAGTTTTTGTGACGATAAGTCTAAGCATGTTATCTAACTGTACTTCAGTAATCCCATTAATGGCTCTTCTGACTCTCATTTCCATGTCTTCTCGGTTTGTTGGTGGAGTCCTATAAACTTTTTCCTTGAGGTGGCCCCATATGAAAAAATCGAGCGGCGTAAGGTGCGGTGACCTTGCAGGCCATCTTACGGGTCCATTTGTTCCCATCCAGTTATCTCCAAACCTTTCATTTAGGTAGTTCACCACTACTCTGCAGTTATGTGGTGGAGCCCCATCCTGTTGAAACATTATTGGGTCAACATTAAGTGGCAGTTCTTCCAAAAAATCTTAGATATGGTTTTGCAAAAATTCCAAATATCTTTCTCCATTTAATGGTCCGTCAAAAATTATTGGCCCAATAATTCTTCTGCCACGTACCCCCAACCATACATTAAAACTAAATCGCGCCTGATATGCACTTTCTTTCATAATTCTGGGATTTTCCTGTGCCCAATAACGAGTGTTGTTACGATTGAATAATCCCAAATTGGTAAATCTGCATTCGTCGGAAAATTAAATTTGTTTATGAAAATTATTGTCCACATTGTGTCTGTTGAAAAACCAATTACAATATTCCAATCTTCTTTGAAAATCATTTTCGTATAAATGCTGGTGTATTTGGTACTTGTATGATTAAAATTTGTGTCCTCAAAATGCGTCGAGCTGATTCCCGATTTACACCGGTTTGGTCCTCAATATGTCTTATCGAAATTGTGGGATCGGCCTCGACAATTGCCAATACATTGATTTCCGATTCTTCATCGATAATAAAATTATTTTCAGGTACATTTGTTTCTCTTCTGAATTGCTGTTCAACTCCAAATAAAATAGTTTTACGGTGGATGATTTCTTTCGCAAAATCTTTCTTCATATAACTTGTAACAGTCATAATTTCAGCACCCTGTATGCACTTACCTATATATATTAATTGCCTTTGTCACGAAGGTAAATACCCTCAAGGCCACTGTATTTGGTTTTAGCATATTTTACAGCTATTAATTTAAGGAGTGGTATTTATTCACACAGACAGACTAAGTACACAAATTATAACAATAAATAAGAGAGAGGGTTGTTTGAGAATTTACTTTATTAACAACTGCTTGAAGTAAGAAATAACATTTTATATTCAAATTCAAATCTAGTAATTTTAATTATTTCAATTTGAAAAAACTAATCAGATCAGTTTTATCAAGGAGACAAAAAGAAGTCCTTTTTTGTGTATAATTGGAAGCCATGACAGGATAGTGAATTTTAACAGCTATTTTCTACATTATGCTGGCTCAAAGTGTAAGGAGGCCTAATAAGAGCTAAGGTATGTAACAACTAATAACTCCTCTTTGTTTTGATATAAATTTCATATGTGAGAGACTGAAAAACGGAACATTTTCAGGCCTCTCGTCTCTTACTGTTTGTCCTTACTTTCTTCACGCCAAAATTGACTCTAGTAACACTTGACAAAAGCAGCGAGCATTGTACGGTGCACTCAACCACTGGCTTCATCTATTTTTGCTATTTCGAGCAGCTTGTTATAAAGTTTGAGGTCCATGAGGCGCAGCCTTTAGTTAGACCTGAAGAGAGCTGCGGTGGGTCAGAGAAGCCTGTAAGCCACCTTTACCCTTCACAGAGTGTATCGGAGCCCCTCAAAGTTGGACATTGGTTCGCTAGCAGTATTCTCTAGAGTGATATCCGAGAGCGGTCAAAGACGGTTTGTGTACTTAGTCCCAACTGTGAGTACCACTTTCTTTATTTATGATAGCGTTGTGGAGGACACCTTTGTCTCACGTTATGGTCACGACACTTCCAGGACAAAGTGTATGGGTGGTGATAAAATCCTTGTAACTTTAGTCATACCTCTTACCGTAAGCTTTGCGTTTGTGATTATTTCATAATTTTTTGATTTTGTAAACTTAGGGACAGCTGTTCGTAAGGGCATTATACCTACAAAAGTAAAAACTACAAAATTAAATGTAAAAATTAAAATAATAAATAATAATAAATTAAAAAATGTAAAAACTACAATTTAGATGGTGTGCCTTTAGTTTCTTTATTTGGTCATTTGTTGATCGGTGGCCTGATCACTACCTACTTTCCTAGGTAGTATATTGTATTAGTATTGTAGGTTTCATTATTATAAGTAAGATCACCATTTATATTAGATTTCAACTTGTCTCTGTTGTACATTGTAAAAGAGCGCGACTTGTAGGCATTTGTAGGTTAATATTAGTGTCAAACTCATCTGTCACCACAGGTCTTCACACACTGTCTTGGTTGTTCCAAATTGTGATTTCGCTGTGTCACACAGTGCTGTGACACATTATTTGTCCGTGTTACATTTACCTTTATTTGTGTTTATACATATTTATATTTACAAATACCTTTATTCATATATCTCTATACCCATTTACATATTTTTACATTTATATATTATTATACTTGAATTCGGATACAGTGTGTTTTATTTGCACCTGCCACATATCTTGCCAGCTGTGTATTCATTTATCAATTTGGTTTTGCCGATTTCACTAAAATCGGATGGCGCCTGAGCTGGTTTACTTATGCGCAGAGAAGAATTAAATTGTCCGGAGTTTACTTTAAATACGAATTCCGAACTCACGACCGCTTCCGTAAAGACGAGCAGCCGGCCTCTGTGACATTGCCTGCAACACCTATTTAGTGTCACAAACTGAGCATAGATTAATAGCATATCTACTTTTTCATTTCATGAATACATGATAAAAATACTATTTAAAACGCGCTAACTTAGGTATAATTTAACAATAAATACTTAAATCGTTGTCAAGTAAACAATTCTTAATTGTTAAACCAAAATGACGTATTTTTTCATTTCATTTTGTTTCCATGGCCTGCCTAACTAAATATTTTTGTTACAGTAGGTAGTAACAATGTTCATTACTATGCAATAATTATCGGTACTAATTTTAACGAAGAAAGCAAAATGAGATACGTACAGCAATTGTAATGGCCGAAAATAAAAGATAAATAAGTATTTCTTTAGTAGGTCAAATAAAATAATATCGTTGGTTGTTTAGAGATTTTTTCTTTTAAATAAGAAAGATCTAGTTAGTCTGTTCAGCTACTGATTATGCCCAAAAAATATGAGACACAAAGTTGCGTACCAGAAGTCTTTCGATATCACGGCACACTAAGCATCAATATCTGCCAAGGTTCATATCATGGCCACCTATGCTTAATACAATAACATGATTATTAACTGTCAGTTTAAAAACAAATGTCATGGTGCGTACATGGTTGAAAAGAGAATTTAAAGACGAATCAGATGGGCAAAAAAAATATACAGGGTACCATTTAAAATAACAAAGTTTGCCTCACTTCCGCTTAAACCGGAAGTTTAAGGTAATGTTTGATATGCTCAAAAAAAGGACAATTATGTAATCAATACAACTCTCCCAAAGTTAAAATTTTAACTTTTTAAATAGTAAAGTTACAGAGCGTTACATGTCTCCTGTGTCACCCGGTATATGAAAAGCTCCCCTCCCCTCCCGCTCCTTCGGATCGCGTTCTCGGACCTCGCCCCTAGGGAGACTTTTGATCAGCATCGGTTTTTGGATAATATCCAGGAATATGGGACATTTTCACCTAGGGCCATTTTCCGTATATGAAAAGCTCCACGCCCCTCCCGCTCCCACACTATTCAACAAAGGAAAACTTAAGGTTATGGCATTGTTTCAGAAACCTCCAGAACCAGAATATTTCAAAGAGAAAACTGCTTGCCAGATACAGTATTTCAGAACGGAAAGCGTTTTCTGTTAGCTATGTATGGTTCTCCAAAATATGAAGTGAACCTTGACGAATTTAGATACATCTAATTCATTAAGGCTACACGACTTAATAGACCTGTTCAATTGTCATCCCTTCCACCTACCACTAACAGCATATTTATCGGGTCTACTACCAAGTACAGATTTGGCTAGGGAAAAATCTACAACCCGAAGAATGGGGTTGGGATTTAAAAAACGACATATTACAGCCGAAAATAACACTACTGCCACCTACTCCAGACGAACTATTGAATACAATATTCTGTAATTGTAAAAAGGTGTGTGGTGTGCAGTGCGGGTGTAGAATAGTCGGGCTGTCATGCTCCAAAGTTTATGGTCAGTGTCACGGACAGGCATGCCTGAACCCGTCAACAATGTTGCAAAACATCGAAAACTTCAGTGACCTTAATCCTGAAGAGGTTTTGCCAACAGACACAGAACCAACATACCTATACAGGGTGAGTCAGTTTTTTGTAGACAAACTTTAACAGGGGATAGAACGCACGTTTTTAAAAAGAAAAGTGCTTATAAAGATATGGCCGATCTAGCTTCCTAAGGAAGATACAGGGTGTTAAAATTTAATTTTTTTTACATTAATGTGTAATATTTTCTGAACGGAATGATATATTCACTAAATATTTTACACATATCTTAACCTGCATAGGATCAACATGTCGTATGGTTCCTGTCGAAAATACTATAGTGGATGTTACTTTTTTCGGGTACTTCGACTATTCTGCATAATAGAACTTTTTTTTCGTACGCCACTGACATTATCTGATACATATTTCTAAAATAAAGGCCCCTTAGTACAAATTTTGATCTCTTGTAATTTTGCTCTAACTATGACAGTTTTCGAGATATTGGCCGTTGTTTCTCTGACAGTGTAATGTCGTTATTATAATTTTTTTTTCTCGAATTTTCTTTATGACTTATAAACGAACGCTTAGATTTTTTCATGTTTGGGGGATAATGCCTATTAATTAAGGCGCATAAAACAAGCGGTAAGAATGTTCAAAAACTTGCACAGTGGCGGGGTGGAAGGGGTGCTCCACCCCTTTCGTAAACAGAACTTCTACGCCAAAGACTATTTAAAAAAACTGTTATTTTCATTATCTACATACAGTTTAACAAAAATAATGTCCCTTCTTCTGTTTCGAAATTCCTGTGCGTTTCCTAGTTATTTTGATTTTTAGTGTTTGATGTGGTACTAAATTAAGTAATTTATTTATTAGCAATAATAATTATCGGCTAAATATTTAATTCTTTCAACGAAACCTACCTAAATATGGTTTGTTAAGGATTCTAAAAAGCCGAAATCTCTTTATCTCTTTCCAAGTAATTACAATTACAAAAAAAAACATTAGATGAACATTAATGTTAATGTTTATGGAGATATAAACATTTTTTAATTTATAGCAATATTTAATTAATAATAATAATTGTGGAATAAATAACAATTGTTAGCAATAATGATTTATAAATAACAATTACAAGAATTAATAACAATAACACTAGTACCTACATACATAAAATTAGATACTTTGTTCAAAATGTAAACCGTTCTTCTCAATACACATTTCACTGCGACGTATCATAGAACGTCTTAAGTTAACTAAATGATGCACCCTTATTTCATTGCAAGCATCTCTAATGCGATTTTGAAGTTCCTCAAGTGTATTAACCGGAGTGGTATACATTATTTCCTTAATGAATCCCCACACAAAAAAGTCAAGTGGTGTTAAATCGGGGGATCTGGGAGGCCACGCCACTGGACCTCCACGACCTATCCACCTCCCTGGATAGTTATTGTTTAGCCAATTTCTTACATTTCTGCCATAATGGGCCGGGCACCCATCAAGTTGAATCCAAGACTGTCTTCTTAAATTCAAAGGAATGACTTCCCATATATTACCATGGTGTTCTTCTAAAAATTGTAGGAAATTTTCTGAAGTTACACGTTGTGGCAAGAAATAAGGTCCAAACACGTGGTTGCCGTAAATTCCAATCCATACATTTGTACTAAATTCATGTTGAAAACTTCGTGGTGGAATGGCATGTGGGTTTTCATGTGCCCATACATGCAGATTGTGAAAATTTACTATACCACGACGAGTAAAACAAGATTCATCAGTCCACAGTATATTGGATAAGAAATCCCTATTATTTTGAATGGAGTTAAGAACCCACCTACAATAAGTAAGTCTTCGTTCAGTGTCACCTGGACATAAACCTTGAACAGGTTGAAAATGATATGGGCGTCTGTGATCCCGTTTTAAAACCCGGGGAATTTTACTTTGGGAAATACCAAGAGCAATAGCAGCACGTCGAGTACTTGTCGTTGGGTTCCTAATAAATTCCCGCAATATACGGTCTCTATCTCGTCCACGGTTGTTCTGTCGGCCCCCGGGTACATTTTTTAAACCCTGGTTAACAAATCGACGGTGGATACTCACAAAAACGGAATGATGAGGTTGTCGTCTATTTTGAAATCTTCTTCGATACTCCCTAGCTGCGTATCTTGAATTCCCATTTGCGAACCCATAAATAAAATGAATGTCGGCTTGTTCGCTATTTGTAAATGTAAACGGCATGTTACACTAATTAAAATCTGGCAAATCACATAAAATAACTTTTTAATCTTAAAAATAATAATTAATAACAGTGAAAATATTCAAGATGAAGCAAAATTGTTTCTAGATAAACTTGTAATACGTCAAACTGTCGTTTCAAAATATGACATAATGCTTACTTGTTTTCCAAGGAGTATAATATTTTGTTGCAATTATTACGTACAGTTACAAATACGCTAGTTTTAAATGGAAATTATTTAGCAAACAACAACAAAAATTGAAACAGAAATTGGTACATGCACAAGTTTAATAAAACTTAAAGGAAATTTTTAAGACTTTTGGCAACTGCACAATAATCTATTGTATTGTAAGTACATTTGTAATTTAACAGATTTCAACATATAAAAGTATTGTATTTGAGTAAGGCTTGATATAACAAATATTTATTTTGACTACATTGGAAAAAGATAAAGATTAAGAGATTTCGGCTTTTTAGAATCCTTAACAAACCATATTTAGGTAGGTTTCGTTGAAAGAATTAAATATTTAGCCGATAATTATTATTGCTAATAAATAAATTACTTAATTTAGTAGCACATCAAACACTAAAAATCAAAATAACTAGGAACCGCACAGGAATTTCGAAACAGAAGAAGGGACATTATTTTTGTTAAACTGTATGTAGATAATGAAAACAACAGATTTTTTTTAAATAGTCTTTGGCGTAGATGTTCTGTTTGCGAAAGGGGTGGAGCACCCCTTCCACCCCGCCACTGTGCAAGTTTTTGAACATTCTTACCGCTTGCTTTATGCGCCTTAATTAATAGGCATTATCCCCCAAACATGAAAAAATCTAAGCGTTCGTTTATAAGTCATAAAGAAAATTCGAGAAAAAAAATATAATAACGACATTACACTGTCAGAGAAACAACGGCCAATATCTCTAAAACTGTCGTAGTTAGAGCAAAATTACAAGAGATCAAAATTGTTACTAAGGGGCCGTTATTTTAGAAATATGTATCAGATAATGTCAGTGGCGTACGAAAAAAAAGTTCCATTATGCAGAATATCCGAAGTACCCGAAAAAAGTAACATCCACTATAGTATTTTCGACAGGAACAATACAACATGTTGATCCTATGCAGGTTAAGATATGTGTAAAATATTTAGTGAATATATCATTCCGTTCAGAAAATATTACACATTAATGTAAAAAAAAATGAAACTTTAACACCTTGTATCTTCCTTAGGAAGCTAGATCGGCCATATATTTATAGGCACTTTTCTTTTTAAAATCGTGCGTTCTATCCCCTGTTAAAGTTTGTCTACAAAAAACTGACTCACCCTGTATAGAGGCAGCGTCTGACGAGGATAATGTGTTGATCAAGGTGCTAGAGGAACCCAACGGTGACGTGGAGGAAGGCAAGGAAACATAAGGTGTGGTGTGGAAAAGAATGTATTTTTTGTTATTAATTATTTATTATATATTTTTTTATAAATAAACAAATTTTTAACGGCTTTAGTAATGGGAATTTAATTTTCCAATTTAACAGATTAAGCGCAGCGCAGCGCTTTTATAGTTATAGCTCTGCAGTATAATACAGTAATAATAATTAGTAAATAGTAAGTAGAGTAAGGAATAAACAATCAAGCGACAGTCAGTAAATGTACATCTTGGTTAAGCAATTTTTGGCTATTCTGCATAGTGCAATTTAAATATTCACCAACAGAATAAAAACTATTTGAGCAGCATTTTCTTTGTTCTGATTTTAAATATTTCAGTATTATTCAATTTCTTCAGGGAAGCTGGTAGCTTATTGTATAATTTTATGGACATTACTGTTGGACCATTTGCTACGACATACATTTTATGTTGAGGTACAGTTATATTAAACATAGGTCTTAGGGAGTGACAGGTTAAATTTGCTCTATTGTCAGCAAATAAATCTGAGTTGAATTTAACATAATACACGCAATTAAAAATATATAAGCAATAGATAGTTAAGATCCCTAAATCTGGAAACAATCTTCTGCATGAGTGTCGCATACCCTTAAATGCTAGGGTTCTAATAATTTTCTTTTGCAGAATAAATAGATTAATCATTTTTTTGCCATTTCCCCCAACAAATAATGCAATAATTGAACCTTGATTGTACATTTTCAAAATAATACATTTTTAAAATTTCTAAACTTACATAATTTCTTAATTGCCATAAAGCAAAACAAGTAGTGTTAAGTTTATTTATCAAAAAGTCAATGTGATTTTCCCAGGACAGATTGCAATCTATGTAAGTACCTAAAAATTTAACAGAGTGGCTTTGATTTATAGTTTTTCCATCAATTCTAACTAGTAGACATTCGATTGTGTTTTTTGGAGAAAATAAAATGAAATTTGTTTTTATACTATTTAGTACAAGACCATTATTAGTACAATAATCCTGAATATTCTATATAGACTTCATTGCACCGACTTCATTGCGTTCAAGGTCACAGCTCTAGGTGCTGTATGCGAACGCTAAGATATGATAGATACATCGGCATGGTGTAGAACATGGATAGACATCGAGAAGTGCCCTATATAGCCCACGGATACTTTACGTACAAAACGCGTTCGCATTAACGTGCATATCGCCTGGGCACTATTTGAAAGCTCTGCTGCATGCTAATTGCAGTAAAACTTAGTCCGTTTTCTCTTGTACGTCTTTTCTATCGTGTAGGAGTTATCTACTTATGAAGGAGCGTTCAAGGTCACAGCTCTAGGTGCTGTATGTGAACGCTAAGATATGATAGTTACATTGGCATGGTATAGAACATGGATAGACATCGCGAAGTGCCTTATATAGCCCACGGATTGCTGCATTGCGTACAAAATACGTTCGCATTAACGTGCATATCACCTGGGCACTATTTGAAAGCTCTGCTGCATGTTAATTGCAGTAAAACTTAGTCCGTTTTCTCTTGTACGTCTTTTCTATCGTGTAGTTATCTACTTATGAAGGAGCGTTCAAGGTCACAGCTCTAGGTGCTGTATGTGAACGCTAAGATATGATAGTTACATTGGCATGGTATAGAATATGGATAGACATCGCGAAGTGCCTTATATAGCCCACGGAGTGCTACTTTGCGTATAAAACGCGATGGAATTAACGTATATATCATCTGGGCACAATTTGGAAGCTCTGCTGCATGCTAATTGCAGTTAAACTTAGTCCGTTTTCTCTTGTATGTCTTTTCTATCGTGTAGTTATCTACTTATGAAGGAGCGTTCAAGGTCACAGCTCTTGGTGCTGTATGCGAACGCTAAGATATGATAGTTACATTGGCATGGTATAGAACATGGATAGACATCGCGAAGTGCCTTATATAGCCCACGGATTGCTACATTGCGTACAAAATACGTTCGCATTAACGTGCATATCACCTGGGCACTATTTGAAAGCTCTGCTGCATGTTAATTGCAGTAAAACTTAGTCCGTTTTCTCTTGTACGTCTTTTCTATCATGTAGTTATCTACTTATGAAGGAGCGTTCAAGGTCACAGCTCTAGGTGCTGTATGTGAACGCTAAGATATGATAGTTACATTGGCATGGTATAGAATATGGATAGACATCGCGAAGTGCCTTATATAGCCCACGGAGTGCTACTTTGCGTATAAAACGCGATGGAATTAACGTATATATCATCTGGGCACAATTTGGAAGCTCTGCTGCATGCTAATTGCAGTTAAACTTAGTCCGTTTTCTCTTGTATGTCTTTTCTATCGTGTAGTTATCTACTTATGAAGGAGCGTTCAAGGTCACAGCTCTTGGTGCTGTATGCGAACGCTAAGATATGATAGTTACATTGGCATGGTATAGAACATGGATAGACATCGCGAAGTGCCTTATATAGCCCACGGATTGCTACATTGCGTACAAAATACGTTCGCATTAACGTGCATATCACCTGGGCACTATTTGAAAGCTCTGCTGCATGTTAATTGCAGTAAAACTTAGTCCGTTTTCTCTTGTACGTCTTTTCTATCGTGTAGTTATCTACTTATGAAGGAGCGTTCAAGGTCACAGCTCTAGGTGCTGTATGTGAACGCTAAGATATGATAGTTACATTGGCATGGTATAGAACATGGATAGACATCGCGAAGTGCCTTATATAGCCCACGGATTGCTGCATTGCGTACAAAATACGTTCGCATTAACGTGCATATCACCTGGGCACTATTTGAAAGCTCTGCTGCATGTTAATTGCAGTAAAACTTAGTCCGTTTTCTCTTGTACGTCTTTTCTATCGTGTAGTTATCTACTTATGAAGGAGCGTTCAAGGTCACAGCTTTAGGTGCTGTATGTGAACGCTAAGATATGATAGTTACATTGGCATGGTATAGAACATGGATAGACATCGCGAAGTGCCTTATATAGCCCACGGAGTGCTGCTTTGCGTATAAAACGCGATCGAATTAACGTATATATCATCTGGGCACTATTTGGAAGCTCTGCTGCATGCTAATTGCAGTTAAACTTAGTCCGTTTTCTCTTGTATGTCTTTTCTATCGTGTAGTTATCTACTTATGAAGGAGCGTTCAAGGTCACAGCTCTTGGTGCTGTATGCGAACGCTAAGATATGATAGTTACATTGGCATGGTATAGAACATGGATAGACATCGCGAAGTGCCTTATATAGCCCACGGATTGCTGCATTGCGTACAAAATACGTTCGCATTAACGTGCATATCACCTGGGCACTATTTGAAAGCTCTGCTGCATGTTAATTGCAGTAAAACTTAGTCCGTTTTCTCTTGTACGTCTTTTCTATCGTGTAGTTATGTACTTATGAAGGAGCGTTCAAGGTCACAGCTCTAGGTGCTGTATGTGAACGCTAAGATATGATAGTTACATTGGCATGGTATAGAACATGGATAGACATCGCGAAGTGCCTTATATAGCCCACGGAGTGCTGCTTTGCGTATAAAACGCGATCGAATTAACGTATATATCATCTGGGCACTATTTGGAAGCTCTGCTGCATGCTAATTGCAGTTAAACTTAGTCAGTTTTCTCTTGTATGTCTTTTCTATCGTGTAGGAGGTATCTAAGGTATCTACTTATGAAGGAGCTGACACCGAAGATTATGTATCATCTGCAAATATGGACACCAGTGAGTTAAAATTACGTTTGTTATTGACAATATCGTTTATAAATATTAAGAATAATATTGAAACCGGTACTGACATTTGTTTGGCTTGATTTATATATGTGAGCATATCACCCTGTAGATGGCTGAAACTAATCTCAGAGGTACCTACCACAGGACCGTAGGCATATATTAAAACTAGGCGATAAGTGACAAGCTTATGATGTGACCCATCGCTTTGTTTATGTTTAGACTAGAGAAAAATATGACTAGAGAAAAATATGACTTATTGCCTTGGGTTTTGTCTTGTCCTTATGAAACGATACCAAGTGGTTGTATTATTGCTCTTGTTAATAAGAATTTTATCCGGCAGAATAAATTAATTTTCAAGGAAAATTGCGTATTTTCTTACATATACATTATAATTGAATTTTAGGCGAACCTCTTGAGACCTATTTTTTAGGAAAGATCTTATCCATTCTAATGCAGGCCCCCTAATACTATATTTAAAAAGTTTATCCACTAGTAATTCATGATTAACCGTATCAAAGGCACGACTGAAATCAAATAATATGGTGGCAGTTTTATTATTACTATCAAAACTATTTAGAATAAAATTATACCGAGCTAATACAGCATCTTGGGTGCTTAATCCTTGGCGAAACCCGAACTGACTACTTGAGAATATTTTTACAACAGTTAGAAACTTATACAATCTAATACAATAGGCCTTTTCATATAGTTTAGAAAAAACTGATAGCAAAACTACACCTCTATAATTAGTAATCAGATCCTTATCATTTTTTTATGTATTGGTACCACTATGGACCTTTCAAAATGGTAGGGAATATTCCCTGGCAGAAGGCCTCATTTATAAGTACAGATAGAGGTTGACATATGAGATTACCAACATTGAGTAATACCGAGCCACTGTTGTAATTAAGTCACAAACTTCCTGAGGAGTCACAGGTGATAGAAACAACGAGTTATCGTTAAACGACTTTTGTTTTCGAAAGAGGGCAAAGTGTTTTTAAAAAATTAAAACTTTTTGTTGGAAGCGAATTTATTCAAACATGTGAATCTCACAAGAGCTCGAAATAAACTGAAGTTCAATTGATACATAAAGTGAGCAGCAATCGCACGATTGTCTGCTTGCCGATAAGGATATAAATGGGCACAAGTACAATCAGCATTTAATACAATAGCCTTCTTATTAGTGGTTGATATAACTCTTCCACCCTTAAATGAAAATCCTGGGGTTAGCAACAACAGGATTTGGTAACCTAACATCAGGTAGATCCTGGGGTTGAACCTCGTTTATAACTTTTGGTTTACATATTTGTTTACAATAAGTAATATAAAATATAGGCAATAAGAATAATAAGAATAATATAAAGGATAATTGTCCATACACTAATATTATTAAAGTGAATTGGAACTTCTAAAATTGATTTTATATTTTTATCTTGTGTTTCCAATGCACTCTGTACATGTTTTAATTCATCTAGATTAATTGCGTCCATCTTTAAAGGTTTAAATTTAGCAATTAAATGTTTATTTGGGATGTTATTAATGTCTAATTTGGGTAAATCAATAGTTTTAAAATAACTAGCAATGTTTTGATAATTTCTAATTTGCACGTCTTTTATTTGCACTTCACAATTTAAACTGAGTTCTAACACAAATGTCCCTCTGCGCACATTATCTTTATTAGCACCACACTTTTGGACTGCAGCGATGTCTTCAGATATGATGAGGATCCACTGGCTTTTCTCTATCTTTTGAATTTTGACATTTTTTATTTCAGCTGGTATTATTTGACAGTTAGTAATATTTTTAGAGTACCTTAACAGTTGTACTTCACAAGGGGCTTCACTTTCTTCCTTAATCTTAACAGGGCTAGTGTCATGACATAAAAATTCATCTTTGGTAATTTATTGGCATTTTGAGTCGGAGAACATGTAATTTTGCTCATTTAAGATAAGGTATTTTGACTGTGGTAGAATGGTTTCAAAGGCATTATTTCTTTGTATGGGTAAGGAATATAAATGATAATAATTATAATTATCATGCTCAACAATAGGGATTTCGAGAATAAATATTATTTTATTTTGTTTACTGTAACTTTTTATATTTACTGTTTTCTCAAAAAATAATACATTTTCAAGTATTGGTTCGAAAGGTAATTTGTTATCTGTTAAATGAACACTAATTAATTTTATTTCATTTAATAATTCCTCGGGTTTAATAATAGAATTGTGAAAAGTATTTAATTTAGAGAATGTTATACTAATTTCAATTTTCTCCAAAATATCATAGATAACTTCGAATGCTGTAGTTATCTGAGAAATAACCATTTCAATAAGAAAATAATTATAAGTTTCAATATTCTTTAATTCTACGGTTTTTAATACTTGTTCAATCTGTAAAATACGTGATTGTAAAATTAATTGATTATGCGCCAAGACTTGGGTATTGTTCTGAAAACTTTGGATAGATTTTTGAAGAAGTGTAATTTGATCGTTAATTATTGTTTTTATTTTAACTTGGTTATCTGATAATATTGAAATAGCTCTGTCATATTTTTCAGCATCATTCTGGTCTAAATTTCCAGATATTGATTTTATAATAGATCCTAATCCATCTATAAGTCCACGTTTTGTTCTGTTATGAATTAAGGGATTGAGTTGCTTAATTTGGGTTGTTATTTTGTCTTTTAAAATATTTAAAAGATTGTATGAGTTATGAAATTCTTTTCTGTAGTCACTTGAAATATTAGTTTCTAGTGCGTTTTGCAATCTAAGGAAGGTAGTCTGAAGTGTATAAAATTCTTCAATAACGTTGGTTATGTCGAAAATTTGGATAAATGTCCAACAGTCAATTTTGTTTTGTGCATTGCCTAATTTTAATGGTAATAGTCCAGGATTATTGTTTAGATTATGGAATCTGGGGTTGGTGAGTTCGCTGTAGGGACAGGAGATGTACCTGTAACAAGAGTAGGTTTTCTCAATTCTTTAGTATGAATTATTTCTTTTTTGTTTCTATTTTGCTTACTAGTAATTTCTACACGATTTCTTTCTAAAATATCTGTTATTTCATACGGTCCTAAAAATTTATTATGTTTTTTATTTCTACCTTTAGGGTTCTGCTTGTAAACGGTTTGGCCTAAAGTGAATTCATTATTTTCACCTTGTACGTTAAGTTTCGATAATGTTTTCTGCTTTTGAGTACTTAAATTTTTGTTTACCCGTTGATAAACATGGTCTAGTTTTTGTTTATGATTTTCGGCGTATTCCGCGAAGAATGTAACAGGTAAAAATATTTCATTAGGATTCCTGGAGTGTGTATGACCAAATGTGAGTTCGAAAGGGGTATATTTGGTCGCGCTGTGAATTGAACTGTTATAACCAATAATAGCGTAGTCCATTAAATCGTTTGTTTCATCGGGATATTTTTCTTTCAATATGCGTAAATGTTCAATTATGGTTGAATGAAAACGTTCAACAATACTATTTGATTCATGGTGTGCTGGAGTTGTAAAATGGATTTTTATTTTATGTAGATTTAAAATTTCTTTCACTGTTTCATTATTAAATTCAGTACCATGATCTAGAACTATTTTTTCTGGGATTCCGAAAGAAGAAAAATATTTAATTAAGGCGTTGCTAATATGAATAGCTGTTTTTCCATTAACATGAATAGCTTGTGCGAATTTAGTGAATGCGTCTACGAATGTTAAGTAATTTTCTTGGTTATATGTAAATATATCTAAATGAACTATCTGGAAGGGTTTTGAGGCAGTTTCTGTTAACATAAGGGGTGTATATGGTTTCTTTCTAGCATATTTTGTTCGTTGACAAATATTACATGAATTTATAAAATTTGTTATAGTTGTTTTCATATTTATCCAATAATAATTTCTTTTTAATGATTCTAAAGTTTCTATAATTCCTCTATGATTAGCTTTTCCTTCGTGGTGGTTTTTGACTAAAAGTATTTGTTCTTCTTTATCGGTTACAGTATTTACTCTTTTTGTGCATCTAATTAATCTAGGTCCCTTTTCTGAGAAATGTTCTAAATATACTTTATTAAAACTTTTATACAAAAGATCTGTATGGAAATGCATACAATATACTTTTTCTGAAACAGTATAGTATTTTAAAAATTCTAAAATTAATTCTTCATTATCTTTTTCGGGGATCTTTACTGTTAATATTCTATGATGTTCATAGCGTTCTAATCTAATATTTGTTTTAGGGTACGGTTGCGGTAAAACTAAAATCTGATTTACTTTATTATTTATTATTTCGTCTAATATTTTAATTCCGTTATTTGTAGTTTCGTTAAAAGTAGTGTGTTGTGTTGACATTCCTGTATGGTCATTATTTTCAATATTGGGGGTTTCTATAGATTCATCTGGTAAATTTTGTGTTTCCGATTCGCGACTAGTTGATTGTGGGGGATCATCTTGTATAGGGTTTTCTGCAAGGTCTCTCAAGTATTCAAGGATATCTGCGTTTACTTCACCGGGGTTATTTATGATAGATTCATTTTCTAACGCATTTAAAGATATTCTAGATAAAGCGTCCGCGTTGGTGTTTAATTTTCCTTTTTTATATTCAATATCATAGTCGTATTCTTCCAATTTAAGGCGCCAACGAATTAATTTTGAATTTGGTTCTCGTAATTTGAATAGCCATACCAACGGTCTATGATCTGTGTATATTGTGAACTTTCGTCCAAAAAAATACGGTCTGAATGTCTTTGTAGCCCAAACAATGGCTAAAAGCTCTTTCTCTATTGTACTGTATCGTTGTTCTGATTCATTTAATGTCCTAGATGCAAAAGCTATTGGTTGATCACTTCCGATTGGACCTTGTGATAAAACTGCGCCTAAGGCAACGTTACTTGCATCTGTCGTCAATATAAATTTCTTAGTACTTAGTCTGGATACTTTAATATAGGGGCGTTAATTAATAAATTTTTGCAAATATTAAAAGCTGAGATACAATTTTGATTATAAATTATTTGGGAATTTTTTTTCACTGAGTAAGGGGTTTGGTAATTTTTGCGAAGTCTTTTATGAACTTCCTATAATATCCTACTAAACCTAAAAAGCTTTTTATTTCCTTCGGCGTTTTGGGAATTGGAAAATTTTTTATAGCTTGAATTTTGTCAGGATTTGGTTTCACGACGTTAGGTGTAATAATATGTCCCAAATATGATACTTCCTTTCGTAGGAATTCAGATTTATCAATTTGTATTTTAAAGTTAGCTTGTCTAAGTCTATTAAAAACGTTTTTTAATCTTTCAATATGTTCTTGTAATGATGTACTGAATATTACTATATCGTCTAAATAAACAAGACATGTTTCTTTCTGAACACCTCTTAATATATTGTCCATGACTCTCTGGAAAGTAGAAGGTGCGTTTTTTAATCCGAAAGGCATACGTTTAAATTCATAGTGTCCGTTTTCAGTTGAAAACGCTGTCTTTTGTACATCCGTGGGGTCCATCTCTATTTGGTGGAAACCATTTGCGAGATCTAGGGTAGTAAAGTATTGACTTTTGCCTAATTTGTCTAAAATGTCGGTAATATTTGGTAGGGGATATTTATCATCAATAGTTCTTTCATTTAGTTTTCTATAATCAATTACCATTCTCCATTTACGTTTTCCGGAAGCATCTAGTTTCTTTGGTACTATCCAAATTGGACTAGACCAAGGAGATATTGAATTTTGAATTATTCCTTGTTTTAACATTTTTTGAATTTGATCTTTGACTTCACTTTTATGTATTTCGGGATATCGGTATGTTTTTGTAAATATAGGAGATTCATTAGACACATTAATTTTGTGCTGTATTGCACTAGTAAAAGTTAACGGAATTTTTTCGGTATAAAATATGTCACGATATTCGAAACATAATTTTCGAAGTGCTTGCTTTTCTTCTAAGTTGCAATGGTCTAAACGAAGATTTTTTAAGTTTGACTTTAAAATATTATCTTGCATTTGATTAATTTCGTCTGAGTCTGTTTCCATTTTTTCGATAAAATTTAGTTCATTAATATTCAATATTTCTACGTCAAAAGGTTGATCAATTTCAATTATGATAGGTTCTGTACTTGAGTTAATTATGCTTGTTATAGCAAAATGATTAATAATGTTTACTATAGCGCGAGGTGATTCTACTTGGTTTTCAAAATGTATATAACTTAAAAGTCCTACCTTCTTCTTTATTCACTGGTAATTTAACAATTTGTTCTGTTCTTGGTGGTATTGAAAGGGTATAATTTTGAATTTTGAGATAATTTTTTAATTTTGTTAATTCTTCTGGTTCATAAATTATAGGAATTTTGCTACTAGGAGTTGTGATTAATTTTAAGTCAATGTCCACATTTGCTTTAATTTGTTTTAAGAAATCAATTCCAATTAGTCCGTCATATTTATCACTAAACTTAAATAAATAAAATTTATGTTTTTGTGGAATCTTAAAAATTTTAAAAATAGGTATAATACCTATTTTTAACACATTACTTCATTGTGATAACTTATGTTATGAGCAGTTTGAATATGAAAGTCTTCTTTAAAAATATATTTTCTATAAAATTTTTGTGCTAATGCAGGGTCCATAAGACTTCGTGTGCTACCTGTATCTATTAGAAAATTTGCGTTCAATTCTGGTATAAAAATATAAGGTAAGTTGGATTTTATAATATTTAAATTTATTAAGTCACACTGGTTATTGAAGGGTCCTGAGGAAAATTTACATTATTTTCTTCTGGTGAAACGTTATTTTCGATTTCGTTTGGTATATTTTGTTCTGCTGGTATATAAGCTAAATGTGAAGGGTACATATCGAAATTATTGTCGTCACAAGTATATTGGTAATAATTATTATACTCGTCATTTGTTTCAATTAAACCTGTATTAGAATAATTTTGTTCACCTGGTGGATAATATTCAAAATTTTGATTTTCGAACGGATTTTCGAATTCGTTAATATCTTGGGCAAATAATTGATTTTGTGTGAATGTTTTTGGTTGTGGTAATTTACTGTTACTTGACGATGTGTCCATTGGTTCAGGTTTAAAACGATTTATTTGGCTCGGAGATCTATTTTGCTGCGGAAATTGTTGATTTCGCATCACTTGGCTAGGTCTCTGAAGAAAATATTGGTTTCTTTGTGTAGTAAAATTATTATTTGGTCTAAACTGATTTTGTGAAGTTTGAGGAAACGTATTATTAATAAAAGGTTGTCTTATCTGAGGTTGAGGTGTAAATTGAGGTCTAAACGTATTTTGTGGGAAACTTGTATTTCTATAAGTTTGCTGAAACGGTAATTTTACAAGATTTTGATATTGTGGATTTCTTTGTATTTGTTGAGGATTGTTATTAGGGAAATGTCGTTGTGATTGCTGATTAAAATTTGTTGGAGCTAGTCTTGTCATAGGTGTAAATGTAGCTTGCGAATTTAATGTGTTTGTCCTCTGTTGACTATAAAGAAAATTTTCTTCCTCTACAAGTAAAGACATTGCTATTTCAAGACTATCTGGATTTCTTAATCTCACGTTATTCTGAATTTGTCCGCTAAGTCCTCTTAAAAAGGTTCTAAGTGCTAAACTATTATAATTACGACTTTTCAGTAATCTTTCTTGTTCTGTCATTGGCAGAGTATTTAATTTTGATAATATCAAACTTCTGGCATCTTGACATCTCATGCCGAAATTATATGTGGTTTCATTTTTGTTAGGTCTTAAAATAATTAGATCTTGTTCTAGACAATCAATATTTCTTTGATCACTGAAACTTAAATTTAGTGCATCTTTAATATCTATCCAAGTTCTTAACTCTGTTCGTGATCCAATTAAAATTAGCGCTCTACCTATTAATTTTGCAATAATTGCACGTAAAATAAATTCATTAATTGGTGGATTATTTTCGTCATAAAATGTGGTTATTAAATTTTCACAATTGTCGATAAAAATTCCTAAAGTATTCGGGTTACCATCATATCTTGGAACGTTATCTATGTACATTCTAAAAGCTGATATTCAAGTGGTCTTGGGTTTGGCATAGTTAATGAATTAAAATTACTATTATTTTCTGATGTAAAAAGAATATCAAGTCTATGTGCCAATTCGTCGATATCAGGGGTTAATGACATAAAGTTTTAATTTTGATTTTTAATTTTCTAAATATGTTTGTCGGAATAAATAAATATTATTTATTATGCGGGAGAATATTATGTACAAAATTTCCTTTGAAGAACATGAAAATACAAATTATTCAGGGGAAATTACAAGGAAAAATGTTTAAGGAAAGCAAAAATGTTCGACTTACAGTAGTAAGATGAAAAGTTTCATTTCCTTGGCTTGCTTAAACTAAAGTTGACTTCTTTGTTGTTGTTTGTTGGTTGCAATTTCTTCTTAGCCTAATGCCACTAGGAGTCAGTCGATTTTGTACTTCTTCCCTGGACTTCCTAAACTAGCTGGTTTTGGCGATGTGGTCCTCTACCAGTGGGCGTTGAATTCGGCGATGTTGTCCTTGTCCAACGGCTTCCTGTTTAATTCTTTCGTCGAACTTTGTTCCTCTCCAAACAAGTTTGTTTGGTTTTTTCACTAATAAACTGTCAAAACAGACCGGAATTTGCGATTTTTGGCTCTCCGTTTAGTGATCCTACCGACTGCGCCACTTTTGTTTTCGAAAGAGGGCAAAGTGTTTTTAAAAAATTAAAACTTTTTGTTGGAAGCGAATTTATTCAAACATGTGAATCTCACAAGAGCTCGAAATAAACTGAAGTTCAATTGATACATAAAGTGAGCAGCAATCGCACGATTGTCTGCTTGCCGATAAGGATATAAATGGGCACAAGTACAATCAGCATTTAATACAATAGCCTTCTTATTAGTGGTTGATATAACTAACGGGACATTTTTAGAATGTTTAGAAACAGACATATTAGCAGTGAGTTAGTATTACCTATTACGAATGCGCGCACCCACTTTAACATGCTATATCTCGAAAACGGTTGGTCGAACGAAAATAATGTATATGAATAATTTTGTAGAGAATGCTATTTTACGTAAGTTTTGTTTCGACGTCAGATGCACAGGAGGCGAGATTTTCCCGAAAAACGATTTTCATGACCTTTGGCCTTCGATACCTCAAGACGCACAAGGGTAGGCATATGATATTTTTTTGAGCTTCATTGGAACATCAAAACGAAGGTATCTGCAAAAATTCAGCTTGTTTAGCTTCATTGAGCAGAGGAAGTTTTATTTCTCTGGAGTATTACGGAAAGTAAAATATTACGCAACTGGTTTTGGTTTGTCGAGAAGACATTTTGTTGTAACCGATAAAAACGGCAATATGAATTATATACAGTCTACTATTTTATTTGCAACATTTTATGGTAATAAATTTAGATGTAAAAAAACCAACGAAAGATTGTCCTTACCACCTATTTTACTTAACCCTTTAAGGACGGCTCCGTCTATAACGTTTTTGGCGTACAGGACGGACTTTTTGCAATGGGCCACAGACGACTGCCGGATATATCCGACACTCCCTAATTATTATCAGAGGCCAATAAAACACCAATATTCTAAGAAAATATTTACTGAATAGGCAAAATAAACATTACTTCTATAAAAAGTCGTGTATTTTTAGAATATAGCTTGAGTATGGTATGTTTTAAAACAGGGAGAAATGCATAAGCCCACGTCACAATCCGGACACATGTACCTGGTATCCCTTCTTTTTTTTTGTCCTGTTTTCGTATGGGAGCAGACATAACATCTTCTTGAAGCTCTTTTGTTATTAGCAGTATCGGGAACGAGTACCATGAAATGTCTACCCGATAGTCTATCATTACTAATGGTGGTAATGGTAGTAGTACGTCTGTTTATATCGAGGTTGATATTATATCTAAAATATATATATACAACTACATTATATAAAAAAAAAAAAAATTTAAGTGTGTGCTTATGACCACACGATAGTAAACTTCTAATTTTCGATTTTAAAAATATATACTGTAACCGTCCTGTCCTGTCCTGGATAATGATTTTGTTATTTATATGGCGCTCCCATCGGACGGCATTGTACTTGATCATCTTCACTGTTTTTTGTAGACGTTTCTGTACACTGTAAAAAACAGTGAAGATCATCGAGTACAATGCCGTCCGATGGGAGCGCCATATAAATAATAACAAAATCATTATCCAGGACAGGACGGTTGCAGTATATATTGTAGATGCGTGACGCGTGACGCCAAAATCGCATTCGACCCCCACAAATATTAAAGTGCAGAGCGCGCCTAAAGAAGTTTTCACTTGAATAAAAATAAAAATTACCTTTCCAACATTTGCCGAATGACATTAATATGAAATTTTGCGATAGGAATTGGAGTGCCATTTTTTGTTAAATACATTGCATGGGAATTTTGTATGCATATGTCTAACGTATGGAAGAACAGTTTCTTATACCACTTGATGGTTTTTCGTACACATTCGATATTCGAAATCATCATATCCGATCTATCAACTGCACCCATTCTCTCATTATACTTTACCACACATAATGGTTTCTTCACATGCTCTTTGGTTGATCTATCTATTTTATCAAGAGTAACTATTTTGTTCTCATGCATAGTTGTAATCATAGTTACATCTCTCCTATCTCGCCACTTTAACACCATCATGTGGCCACAGCGTTTACAGGATATATCACCTTTTTTCAATTTTTCCTTTAAGATTGGCATATATTTTCTATTTGATCTCACAGTACCACATGTATTAGTTTGTCTTTTGTGAAGGTAATTTGACAAAATGGGGCTGCTATAATAATTGTCCGTATATAAATTATGGCCTTTATCCAGGTACAGTTCCATCAATTTAGTCACAACAAATACGGTAGATCCCAATCCCTTCATATCTTCAGTTTGACAGTAGGTACCTTGACCAATATATACTATAAAGTCAAGGACAATACCAGTCTCACAATCGCATAATACGTACAATTTTATCCCGAAACGATGTCGTTTCGTCTTTATGTATTGTTTGAAGTTGAGACGACCTTTAAAAAGAACCATACTCTCATCTATTACAAGGTCCTGGAAAGGGTAAAATTGTGATTGTAATCTAGTCTTGATCTTATCTAATATGTCTCTTATTTTAGACAAACGATCATCAGGTGCGCGTACTTCATTATTCGCGAAATGTAAATTTCTTAGTATTTGAAAATACCTATCTCTTGAAATTGTCTTACTAAATATTGGCGAATGGAGCAAAGGATCTTTGGACCAATATTCTTTTGTATCTACTTTTTTATTTCTAGTTATTAGCATAGTGGTAGCAATAAACACAAAAAACTCATTGAGCTCTAAATCTTTCCAGTTTTTAGTTTTTTGCTGAACGGCATACCTGTTAGTTTCACGAATAATGTGTTCCGCTATATCTTCAGTAAAAATATCTAGAAAAAAATCTAGCTCTTTACAATTTTCATCTAGGTTGGGATTGCTCATGCCACTGTTAGTATCATCAAATTCGAATATTTGGGGGTTAAAATAATCATTTGTCCATGTTATGTCTAAAGTACCATGGTCTATATCAGCCTCACCGCTTTTCTCAAGAGAATCATCGTTGCGTACAGGTTCCGGCTCTAATTCTGCTTCGGGAATTTCGTTAAAGTTGTGTTCACTCTCCTCGCTGCTCTCCTTACCGTCGGATGGTATATATTCGCTTCCACTGTCTGCAAGAGGATCCTCTTCATCACTGCTTAGATACAAATGTTCATCACCCACCACTTTTAAAATATTTTCCACATCATTAGAATCCAATCCACAGTAACGTTCAGTTTGATTTTCTAACCGTGCCTTTTTTCGCAGTCTAGCACCCTGTTGCGACGCCATTTCAGAGAATACTACAACTTCGACTGGAAATTTCAATCTCATACACAGACTTGGCCACTCGTCGGGGGTCGGAAATTTCCGTCAGTGACTGTTATCACAGCATAAATAACAACCAGCAGTTTATCTCTCATGAGCGGGAAACTTCTGCGCACCTGTTCGCGCATCCGCCATTACGGCATAGGCATTGGCAAATGACGCAGCGTCGTCGGCGAGAATTTATGCATTTCGTTTTCGGCTGGCGCGTATACAGTGTTCCTTTATGTGTTATAGTTTTTGGTTATGGTTATAAGTTTTATTGTTAGATGTTAGTTATATATACAGGGTGAGTCAGTTTTTTGTAGACAAACTTTAACAGGGGATAGAACGCACGTTTTTAAAAAGAAAAGTGCCTATAAAGATATGGCCGATCTAGCTTCCTAAGGAAGATACAGGGTGTTAAAATTTAATTTTTTTTTACATTAATGTGTAATATTTTCTGAACGGAATGATATATTCACTAAATATTTTACACATATCTTAACCTGCATAGGATCAACATGTTGTATTGTTCCTGTCGAAAATACTATAGTGGATGTTACTTTTTTCGGGTACTTCGGATATTCTGCATAATGGAACTTTTTTTTCGTACGCCACTGACATTATCTGATACATATTTCTAAAATAACGGCCCCTTAGTAACAATTTTGATCTCTCGTAATTTTGCTCTAACTACGACAGTTTTAGAGATATTGGCCGTTGTTTCTCTGACAGTGTAATGTCGTTATTATAATTTTTTTTTCTCGAAATTTCTTTATGACTTATAAACGAACGCTTAGATTTTTTCATGTTTGGGGGATAATGCCTATTAATTAAGGAGCATAAAACAAGCGGTAAGAATGTTCAAAAACTTGCACAGTGGCGGGGTGGAAGGGGTGCTCCACCCCTTTCGTAAACAGAACTTCTACGCCAAAGACTATTTAAATATTTAATTCTTTCAACGAAACCTACCTAAATATGGTTTGTTAAGGATTCTAAAAAGCCGAAATCTCTTTATCTCTTTCCAAGTAATTACAATTACAAAAAAAAACATTAGATGAACATTGATGTTAATGTTTATGGAGATATAAACATTTTTGAATTTATAGCAATATTTAATTAACAATAATAATTGTGGAATAAATAACAATTGTTAGCAATAATGATTTATAAATAACAATTACAAGAATTAATAACAATAACACTAGTACCTACATACATAAAATTAGATACTTTGTTCAAAATGTAAACCGTTCTTCTCAATACACATTTCACTGCGACGTATCATAGAACGTCTTAAGTTAACTAAATGATGTACCCTTATTTCATTGCAAGCATCTCTAATGCGATTTTGAAGTTCCTCAAGTGTATTAACCGGAGTGGTATACACTATTTCCTTAATGAATCCCCCACACAAAAAAGTCAAGTGGTGTTAAATCGGGGGATCTGGGAGGCCACGCCACTGGACCTCCACGACCTATCCACCTCCCTGGATAGTTATTGTTTAGCCAATTTCTTACATTTCTGCCATAATGGGCCGGGCACCCATCAAGTTGAATCCAAGACTGTCTTCTTAAATTCAAACGAATGACTTCCCATATATTACCATGGTGTTCTTCTAAAAATTGTAGGAAATTTTCTGAATTTACACGTTGTGGCAAGAAATAAGGTCCAAACACGTGGTTGCCGTAAATTCCAATCCAGACATTTGTACTAAATTCATGTTGAAAACTTCGTGGTCGAATGGCATGTGGGTTTTCATGTGCCCATACATGCAGATTGTGAAAATTTACTATACCACGACGAGTAAAACAAGATTCATCAGTCCACAGTATATTGGATAAGAAATCCCTATTATTTTGAATGGAGTTAAGAACCTACCTACAATAAGTAAGTCTTCGTTCAGCGTCACCTGGACATAAACCTTGAACAGGTTGAAAATGAAATGGGCGTCTGTGATCCCGTTTTAAAACCCGGGAAATTTTACTTTGGGAAATACCAAGAGCAATAGCAGCACATCGAGTACTTGTCATTGGGTTCCTATTAAATTCCCGCAATATACGGTCTCTATCTCGTCCACGGTTGTTCTGTCGGCCCCCGGGTACATTTTTCAAACCCTGGTTAACAAATCGACGGTGGATACTCACAAAAACGGAATGATGAGGTTGTCGTCTATTTTGAAATCTTCTTCGATACTCCCTAGCTGCGTATCTTGAATTCCCATTTGCGAACCCATAAATAAAATGAATGTCGGCTTTTTCGCTATTTGTAAATGTAAACGGCATGTTACACTAATTAAAATCTGGCAAATCACATAAAATAACTTTTTAATCTTAAAAATAATAATTAATAACAGTGAAAATATTCAAGATGAAGCAAAATTGTTTGTAGATAAACTTGTAATACGTCAAACTGTCGTTTCAAAATATGACATAATGCTTACTTGTTTTCCAAGGAGTATAATATTTTGTTGCAATTATTACGTACAGTTACAAATACGCTAGTTTTAAATGGAAATTATTTAGCAACCAACAACAAAAATTGAAACAGAAATTGGTACATGCACAAGTTTAATAAAACTTAAAGGAAATGTTTAAGACTTTTGGCAACTGCACAATAATCTATTGTATTGTAAGTACATTTGTAATTTAACAGATTTCAACATATAAAAGTATTGTATTTGAGTAAGGCTTGATATAACAAATATTTATTTTGACTACATTGGAAAAAGATAAAGAATAAGAGATTTCGGCTTTTTAGAATCCTTAACACACCATATTTAGGTAGGTTTCGTTGAAAGAATTAAATATTTAGCCGATAATTATTATTGCTAATAAATAAATTACTTAATTTAGTACCACATCAAACACTAAAAATCAAAATAACTAGGAAACGCAAAGGAATTTCGAAACAAAAGAAGGGACATTATTTTTGTTAAACTGTATGTAGATAATGAAAATAACAGTTTTTTTTTAAATAGTCTTTGGCGTAGATGTTCTGTTTACGAAAGGGGTGGAGCACCCCTTCCACCCCGCCACTGTGCAAGTTTTTGAACATTCTTACCGCTTGTTTTATGCGCCTTAATTAATAGGCATTATCCCCCAAACATGAAAAAATCTAAGCGTTCGTTTATAAGTCATTAAGAAAATTCGAGAAAAAAATATAATAACGACATTACACTGTCAGAGAAACAACGGCCAATATCTCTAAAACTGTCGTAGTTAGAGCAAAATTAGAAGAGATCAAAATTGTTACTAAGGGGCCGTTATTTTAGAAATATGTATCAGATAATGTCAGTGGCGTACGAAAAAAAAGTTCCATTATGCAGAATATCCGAAGTACCCGAAAAATGTAACATCCACTATAGTATTTTCGACAGGAACAATACAACATGTTGATCCTATGCAGGTTAAGATATGTGTAAAATATTTAGTGAATATATCATTCCGTTCAGAAAATATTACACATTAATGTAAAAAAAAATTAAATTTTAACACCCTGTATCTTCCTTAGGAAGCTAAATCGGCCATATCTTTATAGGCACTTTTCTTTTTAAAAACGTGCGTTCTATCCCCTGTTAAAGTTTGTCTACAAAAAACTGACTCACCCTGTATATACATTTATAGCTGTTAACTCTCATTCTCATTATTGATATTATTATATCATGGATATCAAGGAGAAGAAAGCAGGAACCGTCTGTTCTGCCAAAAATTGCAGAAATAAACAATATGGAACGAAGAAAAGATTTTTTCGATTTCCATCTGATCCCGCAAGGTATGTATACCAATAACACTCGGAGTAGTTTCCACAAACACCAAAACACTTTCACTTCGCTCGACGCGCGTTTCGCCAACCAAGTTGGCATCATCCGGAGACGATTAAAACTAAAAACTAAAAAAAGTTTGCAGTTTTTAGTTTTAATCGTCTCCGGATGATGCCAACTTGGTTGGCGAAACGCGCGTCGAGCGAAGTGATAGTGTTTTGGTGTTTGTGGAAACTACTCCGAGTGTTACAGTTACATCAAAGGTTCCAGCCCTATCCAGTATGTATACCAATATTAATAATGCTTTCTTAATATGTAGGTATACTATGTTTTCTTAATATGTTATTGAACAGATTGTAATAGTGATTGTACCTACCTACTATCTACTCCTATTTTCTCACAATGTAACATACATGTATTTTGCCACTGTGATAGATAGTAGATAATGTAGGTACATCGGCAAACTTGTATGTTTTATCATTTATCTAGTTATTGATAAGTAGCTGTTAAATTATAAGTAGAATTCCCAACGTCAAAACCAATTCATCTATTGGTCATTAATACCATTTGAATATGTTCTATCGGAGTTTAGTGGTTAGTTGTTTTATTTTCAGGGCAAGAACATGGGCTATAGCCAGTAATAGAGAAGATTTATTGAATAAACTAGATAGCCTTTACAGGGGCTAGACTCTGCAGCGATCATTTTGAGGACCGTATGTTTACAAACTATTTTCAATATCATTTGAAACCCAATGCAGTGCCTACCATTTTTCCACTATTAGAGTCATCTTCCAAGCAAAGCGACCATACTTACAGTCTCCCAAGTCTAATGGTTACGGAGGACATTGAGAAGAGTATCCCTGCTGTTCGTCATTCACAATCTTCACATATAACTATTTTGCAAGATATTGTCTTAAATCCTGCCAAATCCGTTACTGTTAAAGATTCAGGTGAGATAAATGAAATTATTCGTATTTTTTCTATAAACCATGAATATTTTATATTACAAGTTTAAATTAAAAAAATGGACTAGCTGATCTTATATATACTAATAATATATCACATTATATTTTCTTCTAAAAAAGGTGTTTGCTAGTAAATATTATTGACATTTAACGACATATTCATTCTTTAAAATACAGGCAGAGGGGTTTTAAATGTTGTAATGATGTTAATCGTTAAATATCGAGTTCCACAATTAATCATTGGCACATATAAGGGTAATTTGTGTAATAATTTAACGATAAATTTAGGGCAGCTCTGCATAATGAATTTTGGGAAGTTGCAGCTGCTAGTGTTTCC
Organism: Tetropium fuscum; assembly: GCA_964058915.1. Taxonomy (NCBI): domain Eukaryota; kingdom Metazoa; phylum Arthropoda; class Insecta; order Coleoptera; family Cerambycidae; genus Tetropium; species Tetropium fuscum. The sequence continues at coordinate 153,495 of CAXKVY010001400.1, forward strand.
TGGCAAACTACGAATAAATTATACTTAATTAATGATAGATAAAGAAAAAGTACAAATAAAGTAAAACAAAAACATCCTGTGTATTATTAGTTAACAAGATTATCTATTTCATTACAAACACATTTTCATGAAAGAAGCATAAGACATTTTCTTTAGATTTTTTAAAGTGATATTAATAAAAATGTATTATTTTCAGAAGTGATCCACATTGCACAAACAACTGCAGAAATCGCAGATCCAAGTGGCATAACAATCGAGGTTAATTCACCAGAGCAACCATATACACCTGAAGAACTACTTTCTCCATCAAGTTCTACACAAACACCATTACAACTGTCGGCCCATACCCCAAGAAAAACAAAATATCGTCAGATAGTTGAAGATCTTCGCAGTGAAAATAAATCCTTGAAAAGGCAACTGGAAAAACTGGAATCTCAGCTACAGAACATTGGAGAACACATATCATTGGAGCAGTTTAAAGGCCTGGTTCACAAGTTTTGTGAAAGCCCAAACCTAGCTAATTTTATAATAATTCAAGTCAGTGAAGTAGGTAAACATCCTAAGGGACGTGTTTGGCCATTTACTACACAGGACCTAACGTGTACAAAAAGCAATTGATGAAAAGGTTTTGTTTGCCGTCTCCTCAAACTTTATATAAAACGGTTAGAAATATTAGGATTGAACCAGGAATAGAAAATAATCAGTTATTTCAAATGCTACAAATGAAAACTGAGCAATTTAGAGAAGAGGATAAATACTGTTGTTTGTTATTAGATGAGATGTCGATCAAAGCCAACTTATTTTATAACATAAGAACAGATGCAGTAATAGGTTTAGCAAAAAATAAAGATGGACAAAATATTTTCAAACCAGCACTCACTGCTCTCGCTTTAATGGTGAAAGGTATATTTCATTCATGGAAACAGCCATTGGCATTTTTCTTTTCACATTCAACCTGTAATGCTGCATCCATGAAAGAAATAGTAATAGAAGCCATAAAGAAACTAAGTTCTATTGGTTTAAAAGTGTGTGTTGTAACATCAGATATGGGGTCAAATAATTTACTTCTGACACAATTATTAGGAGTTACTGAAGAAAAGCCATATTTTTTTATTGAAAATTTGAAAATAATATATATATTTGACATTCCTCATATAATTAAAGCAGTCAGAAACAACCTTATGAAATACAACTTTACATACAAAGAAAATAAGATTTCATGGCAACATATTCAAAGCTTTTATGAACATGATAAGAATTATCCCATGAGGGGAGCACCCAAGCTTAGCGATTCACACATCTATCCTAATAATTTTGAGAAGATGAAAGTGAAATATGTTACACAAGTTTTCAGTGCCACAGTTTCATCCCTACTAAATTTATGTTAGGTTCGGTTTTATCCCCGCAGAAGCTATAGGCACTTCCGAATTTGTGAGTAGAATGGATAAACTGTTCGATTTACTAAACTCGTCTAAAACATCAGGCATAAAGGAATATAACAGAGCATTCAAAGGGTTAGATTATCAAATGAATTTTTTAAATGATTGTTTAATATATTTTGCTGAAGTAAACGTTTTTCATAATGATAAAAATATAACTTATAAAATAAAATGTTTGAAATGCTTACGCCATTCTATAAATGGCCTCAAATCATTATGGATTACGTTAAGTGCCGCAAAATATGAATATTTGTTCACACGAAGAATCAACCAAGACAGTTTAGAGAATTTTTTTTGGCGCAATTAGAAGACAAAATGGAAACTGTGTGAATCCTACTCCGATTCAATTCCAAGGATCATTTAAAAAACTCATTTGCTTAAATTTATTTCACTCTGGCACTGAAAATTGTGAAGCAGACACCGACTCAATTTTATTAAGATTAGCTGATATTCCGAGTGAACAGTTATTAGAGACAACTGACGAATGTCATATAAGGGTTCCAACCCCTGAAACGAGCCCTGAAATTAATGCGGATTATCGTACTGATGATATGTTACAAAAAAATTATGCAAGATATATTTGTGGATTTTTAATGAAAAAAGCATTAATTGTACACTCCTGTGACATTTGTAAAGAATATGCCAAATGTCATAAAAATCTTGACGAATCGTCTTTGTACTGCTATTTTAGAGCTTACCAAAATAGCCAACTCAATACATTTGGTAATCTTAACATGCCCCATGATGATTTTGTTAATTTTATAACTTCTATAGAAATTATTTTTCAAACGCATTTTGAGGAATTTATTATTAAAAACAATATTGTAGGTCGATATTATAATACTTCCATAGAAACACTAAAGTATGTTCAAATTTCTTGTCCAAATTTCCCAGTAAAATATGTTTTAAAGTTATATATTAGAACTAGTGTATTATACTTTAAAAAATATTAACAAACAATTTAAAAATGTAAACAAAAATAAGGTAATTATATGGCGTCATCAGTAGAAATATGTTTTATTTTTGTATTTCCTAAAAACCCCAATATAAGCCCATATTTGATTAGGGTAAATGCACCAATGAATGACTGTTTAAGGAGTTCGTAACTTTCAATTCAAAGTTATTATTATTATATTGAGTATTTATAGTTATTTAAGTGTTTTTAAAATTAATACATTAATGCACATTCGATTGCATATTACTAAAACCTGTTCCTCATAACTATTTTGGTGTAATTTTTTTTTAAATTGAGTTTAGCATATTATCCCAGTGAATGACCACTAAGTTCCAAATAGTGACCACGGTGGACCAAGTAAATGACCAAATAAAGCGAATCATAAAATAAATGTATTTTAGTAATACTGTGTGTTACATATATCTAGGTACAATATGTTTTTATTTCGGGAACCATATATGTATTACCATTTTTCGATGACAAGATAGGAGCTTCAATTTTGTCAAGTATGTATTCATTTTTATACCAAATCTGGTCCACATGTTTAGGCCATTTCCAGAGATCAGTTTCAGTTTTAGTCATCACTCTCACTTCACACTCATTTAAAGAAATTTTCACTACAACTCCTGGATAGTACTGTTTTTCATATTCTACTATAACGAAATCTGCAACACATATTCCTTTGTTGTTTTCTACTAAAACTGGAGTTTCTTTTTCAACTTCCCACTGGCAACTGTCTGATGAATCTGATGAGGTAAGATCATAATTATATTTTCCCTGTTTTTGCATATTGTGCATCTTGTCCCTTACTTCGCCTAATGTATACTCATCTGAATCATCCTCTGAAGTATCATTATAATTATACTCTTTCTGTAATTTCCGATTTTCTCTACACATATTTTGTTTTCTATTGTTACTTTTATTTGTTCTTTTCTTTTCATTACATTTCTTTACTTGTCGTCTATTATTTTTATTAGTTACCTCTTTCCCTGACTGTATTTTCTTTAAATCTCTTTCAGCCTTCTTTTGTTCCTTTATTCTTTCCTTTTCCTCCTTTTGTTTGTTTTTAAGTTGGTGATATTCTTTCCATTTTTTAGATACTATTGCTAATGGCACTTTTTCTTTTGTCCTTTTAGCCCCCTTTTCAATTATTGGATAATGTAAATGTTTATCCCATACTTCATTTAAACTTAATGGTTTCATTGCAATTTCGCAATTAACTTCTTTTAATATGTTGCTCATATCTTGCAAAGACGTTGTCGGCTGTTTAGACTCTTCAACATCTTGTACTGTATCTAACTTCATATTTTTCTTACTCATAGGCAGTTTATTATCATCCATCGTGTTAGATATACCATGAAACTTAATACTTTCTGTGTGATTGTTTTCCATCGTAAAAAGAATATCACCCTCTCGGAAATTAGAAATATTTTCTTTATCTTTATTTTCATTTAAATTAACGATTTCGTGGTTTTCTAATATACCTGTGAAATTATCATTTCCAAGGTCTGTCAGTCCTTCTGCAATTTCTTTCTGGGTAAGATCACCAATAATTCCAATGGTCACATTAGTGGTATTTATAGGGTCAACACGAGGAATAAAAATATTCTGTATAATATTTATTTTAGTCGTATCCCTATCCGATGTTTCTTTTGATGGAGTTTTAGTTACGATTTGTTTATATTTATGCCAAATCTTATATAATTCATCAATATTTTCATTATCTGTCTCTTTACTCCTGTAGTCATTATACTTCGCAAGTGTTTTTGTAGATATTTCTCTCTCTAAGATTAAAAAAAAAATGCTTCAGTTAATAACTCATCTTCATCCCTAACCTCTTCTATTTTATTTTCAGTTTTATGTCTATTACTCATACATTTTTCGTAATCAATACTGTCAGCATTAAATGGGAATAAGCCGCAAGCATTAAAAGCATTTTTTACAGTTTCCTCTTTCACAGCATCAAAGGCTTCTTTGAATAGGGGAGCAAAATTTCTTTTGTTTAATGTTTTGCTTGTTCTTTGCTTAAAACGTTGAACAGATTTTCGCCAATTTACTTTTAGTGGTCGAAAAATACCAACATCACAAGGCTGTAAAATATGTGTTGCATTAGGCAACAGACAATAAATAAAGATTTTTTTCTCAGTACACAGTTCGGCTAATTCAGGACTGATGTGACTTTTATGGCCATCTAAGAAAAATAAGATAGGAAGCTTTATCCCATTACGCTCTAGCCATGGACAGAAACAATCAGCAACATATTCATAAAAGGTTGACCCTACCATCCATCCGGAGTCACTTCTTCCAACGAAATAGTCATCAGGCAATGAGTTTGATATATCTTGAGGGATTCCCTTATAAGGTAGGACAATCATTGGGGGAACAGCTTTTCCACTAGCTGAAAAGTTTGCCAAAACTGTAATGCATTCTTTTTCTTTCCCTACAGCAACATCATAAAAGTTTCTATACTGTTTTGGTCCCAAGACTTTTCCCGTTTTTGGGCATAATTGTACTTCCGTCTCATCGGCATTGTAGATACGATCAGCATCTTGTAAAATGTCCAAACAGCTTTCTTCTTGTAGGAATAGTCTAACTCCTTCAAACCATTCCCTTATTTCACTTTCAGTTACACATGCTCGAGCCTTCGAAATTATCTCAGCATTTCTTTTGCTAATTGCAGATTTACGCTTTAAAAACAGTTCCAACTATTTTTTACCAGGTCGATTATCTGTGAATGGGTTGGGCCTCTTATCTTCAACAATTACTTTTTGCACAACATCTTTAACTTCGTTTTCATGCATAGAAAATCCAAAACGTGCTTTGTCTAGTATCCACTTCTCCAATTTATTCTCTTCCTCCACAGAAAGCACTGGCAAAGGTCCCATTCTTCTTTCATCAACATAACCTTGTCCATGGAGTCGATTTACAAGTGTTCCTTTTGGGATATTATATTCCTGACATGCCTTATTTATTGAAAGCTGCCTTGGCCCTTGTACAGCCTCTATTGCCAGTTTCAAATCAGTTAAACTGTATTTGAAACGTTCATATTTTCTCTTTCTTATCTGACCAGCGTCTGCCATCTGGAAAATATTTTTTTTCTAAGAGCAATCTGAAATATTTTCGGTCATTTACTGAATTCGCCAAAATATATTTAATCAAGTGAATGACCACCGGTCATTCACTACGGTTCCTAAACCGGTCATATATTGGTCCTAAATTAGAGTATAATGGCGTAATTAAAATATAGTAGATAAGGGAAGAATTCAATAAACCCACTACACCATATCAGTTAAAAACTCATGCAGTAGTAAATCTAGTAAATGACCGCTTGTGGTCATTCACTAGACAACTGATGATATGCAGATCCAGTATATGACCAGTTAGATATTATAACCCCTAATTATTAAATTACTTATTTTATTAAGAAAATGCACCCCTTCAATAATATACTATGCAAAAAGGTATAGATAACAAAAGATGAATGATATTACTTTGAGAAAATTGTATCGAAAATAACACTACCCTATGACTTACCTTAGTATTTTGATAAAATCACTAGCACATTCACAGACTCGCGTATTTTGCCGCCATATGTACATGACAACCATGCGTCATAACGCCCTCCAATGGCGAATTCAGGTACTAAAAAGTACTCTATTGCCGAAATGGAAAGATTTCTGTACACAGTGCTGCAAATTTACTTATTATATTAAGAAAATTGAACTAATGGTCATTCAATGGGGGCTGGTCAATCACTGGTGCATTTACCCTAGCACAAAAAAATGCTACCAAATCATTAATTATTCCTGGCAGTTCTGAAACAGTTTCATCGCTATAGCGGTTTGGGTCAATTGTGGTAAGTTTTCTGGAGCAATTCAAAATTGAATTTTGAAAAGATTTTTTTAAATATGTGTAACTACATAAAAATATTATCATTTTTCTTAAGACCTATTTTGCTATCTTGTCAATGAAATACATAAATTGTACTTTCTATGAGTATCAAAACATTCAAAAAGGTTTCCAATTTCGCATAATTATTTAAATTGCTTGAATGCACAACATGCTTTTTTTCGTGATAATTTACTACTAATCTCATTAATATACCTTTTGCGCTTTTTGGAAAAATTTATGTCCTTTATCAAGACATCTGAAGATAAACAACAACAATATATAAGACAACAAGTTATACAATCTTACGTATTTACTTACTAATATTGAGATTAAATGTAAAATCTGTCAAAAAAAAGCACAGAAGAATAATTATATCATAAAAACTTCCATGTCATACAATTACAACGTTTTTTTAAAATTCACTAAAAACACATAGGACTTTAATAGTGAAAATATTTTTACATTAAGCAAAGGATAAAGGACATTATATTGCTTTTATCAACTAACACTCTCCCAGCAAAAAAATCCAAAATTCTTATTTGATTTTGTGTTATAGGTATATGTTCACAAATTTTAAATACTGTACTGGATTATTGGGCCAATTTCCCTAAATACATCACTGATGTCTATTCCCTACATATGGCGTCAAGGTCATTGAATTTAGTTCTGTTTTTTCACGAGTAAGATATATTGCTGGTTGTTATTTATGCTGTGCTGTTATATCCGGCAGTCGTCTATTATGCCATGTTTTTATCAACCGATATATGCGGCAGTCGTCTGTGTGCCTCAACATTTTTTAAAATATGTCTCATATATCAGGCAACCGTCCACAAAGTACATTACACCTATCACTGATATATCCGTCGGCCGTCGATCGGCCCAAATTGGGTCTGTCGGCTATATCAGTCAGCCGTCCTTAAAGGGTTAATTGATATTTATGCATATATTACGTTATTATCTACAATTTAGTACCTGTGCCCTGGCTTGTTCCCCTACTAGAATTACGTCCCTTGTGGCATCATGCAGTGGAATGTCTGATATGAAAAGGCCACTTCCAGTAAGTCCCTCCAAACCATCAATGAATGGAGATCCAATGAAGAGGATTGCGTCAGATTCGTGACAATATACCATTTGGCCCTTAAGTTGTAACCTCTGAAAGTTGTTTTAAAAGTATAATACTATCAACAGAGACATTCAAGATTGCAAATATTCGCATAGAGTTGAAAATTTGTGGGTAAATGAAATGCGAAAAGTCCTGTTATACAAGTGACTGTTATACAAGTGAATTTGACTAGCTAACTTAAGCTCTCAATAAATATAGCTGCGGATTTTGTATTTAACTTTCAATATAAAGAAGAAAAAAGGGATCATCTTGGGAAAAATTAATAGTGAGCTATAAATTGGTGTACACGTTGGTATCTCTCAGCTCCCCAAACAATCTGTGAAAAATCCCAAAGATTCCTGTTTTTTGCCAATATCTTCATTTCTATGGATCCGACGGCTATGAAATATAAGGGAGATATGTGTACTGTTGTATGTATAGCTAGAAAATTGCAATAATAGGTAGAGCGAACGCAAAGTATAATGATAAACCGAGACGGCGAATTTTTTGATCCTCCGTGAGTCGAAAATTTTTAACATTGATATTTCACTGCACCACAAAACCAATACTTACCGCGATTAAATAAATGATTAAAATCGATATTAACGCATATAGATATGTAAAAATAATAACATTTACTTAATTAACACCAATTTCATTCAGGAGAGAACGGAAAAAGGTAAAGCAACGCCAGTTCAGGTTGTTTACCGGATGGGGGACTGGATTTTTTGCGCCCCCGCGTAACGATTTTTTTTTCCGTTTATTCTTAACTTAAATATTAAGAAAACTTATCCATCGTTAATGAAGCTTATTATAATTGATATTGACCATATATACATAAACTTATTTCATTTACTAAAAGACTCAACTTCGCAAGATGCCGACGCGGCGCTGACCGACGCCTGGCCCTAAGAGGGGGTGCGCGGAAAGCGCGATGCGACGCGGAGAGGCAGGGTCAACCGCGACGTTCCGAAAATGTTATAAATACCGATGTTCGCGATCAGAAACGAACAAGCTAAACAGCAAACGGTTGAAAACGCATCCAAATGGCAAAATTTTAGAAACACCCAAAATACGCAACAACAAAATGAAAACGTGAATATAAACCCCAGTACGGAAAACCCACTAAAAGACATATTAGATCTACTAAAATCATTAAACATCTCAAAAATATGGATTACAATTAAAAACCTGATAGCACAACTTAAAACAAAAACTGAGACATTCGATAAGGTCTGCCTAATAGCAGAGGCTTTAATGTCACTCTTGGAGTAAAAATAATAACAACTTACAATTAAAATAAATAAAATAATTAAACATAACAAATCAACAATCAAATTAAATAATAAAATTAACAACAAATGTCCATAAACAGCAAGAACAATTTAATTATCATGCAATTAAATATAAACGGAACCGTACAGAAAAAACAAGAACTAATACACACATTAACTCAACAAAAGGTAGACGTTTGCTGTTTATGCGAGACAAAACTCAAACCACATCACATACTAACCATACAAAACTATAACATAATACGGACAGACAGACAAGACAGAGGAGGTGGCACGGCCATACTCATACGTAACAACATACCCTATACCCATATCCCACTCCCTAGACTAAATACACTAGAAGCTACGGCAATTAATATCAAAACTAGATATAAAGAAATTATGGTAGTATCAGCCTACAAGAAACCAGCAATTAAACTAGACACAGCGGACTTAGACAAAATTAAACAGACAAATAACAACTACATACTGCTAGGGGACCTCAACAGTGTCCACCCATCATGGAACATAATAAATAAAACCGAAAACAACAGCGGCAGTAAACTATTTAATTATACACAAAAAATTAACCAGAACATAAACATCATAGCGCCCTCATGGCCAACTAGACCAGTGTCGAAAAATATTCTAGATATAATAATAACAAATAACATAACAGAAAATATAACACAAAAACACATCCCAACTATACAAAGTGATCACACAGCGATCCTCACAATACTAGCAATTAATTTTAAAAAACAAATAGCATTCAGATATCCCAGAGAAGACGATTATGACTGGTTAAAATTCAAGAATCTAATAAATAATAACATCACGGCAAACCCAAAATGTGACACTGTTGAGGAACTAGAACAGGCCGCACGGGACATAACTAAAATAATACAAACAGCACTGACGACAAGCCAGAAAACACTGGGAAATCATTTGATATCCCATCCCTTGCCGAGACATATATTAGACCTAATAGAGCAAAGATCTAAACTAAGAAACACGTTTTACAGAACCAAAAACCCGGCATACGAAAGTATGATAAATAAATTAACTAATACTATCAGGAAACAGATAATAGAATTCAAAAACACGTCTCTTAAAAAGTCAATAGAATCCCACCGTGATGATCCATATTTTCTTCCTAGGCTATTCATGAAAGCCAGACCCCCGATACCCATTTTACGCACAGCCCCTGGTGATATACAAACGGATGCAGAGAAGGCCGAGTGCTTCTCTGAAATTTTTGAAAAACAATTTACACCCAACTTGATAGACCATAGAACACAAAATATAACACAGCAATATATTAATAAACTAAATAATAAAACTATAAATAACAATGAAGAACCAATAATTTTCACACCGCAAGAATTATATTCGTATACGAATTCCAATACGAATTCCAACCCGGCCATTCAACCGACCAACAGCTGTTTCGCATCTGTGAATATATTACCACCGCCCTTAATCGAGGTCAACTCACAGGGGTTGTCTCCCTTGACCTCGAGAAAGCCTTTGACAAAGTCTGGCACCCTGGACTGCTATATAAGCTACACATCGCGAAATATCCAACTCGTATAATTAAAATTATACAGTCATACATTTCTAATCGCAAATTCGTAGTAGCAGTCAAACAGAGTGTATCCCTAAGCCGCCCAGTGCTATCTGGCGTACCACAAGGCTCATCATTAGGACCGACCCTATTCAACTTATACACCCACGATATCCCACCCCCAACAGACCATAGGACTACTGTTGCATTATACGCAGACGACACAGCCACATTAGCTAAGACAACCTACCACTACTACAAAGACTAATGCAACAGCATACTAACCAAATCGCCGCATTCTACAACAATTGGGGTTTAAAAATCAACGAGACAAAAACACAAATAGTCGTCTTCACTAGGAAGAAAGATCCGCGGAATGTGAAAATATGCATAAACAATAGAAACATAGCTAACATAACCGTGTTAAAATACTTAGGCGTTAATATTGACAGATACTATAAATTCGCAAAGCATGTCAGGGAAATTATAAACAAAACAAAATTTAGACAAAAGAAAGTAGGAAACATCATGATGCAAGCTGATACAAAAACAGCAGTTACCATTTACAAATCATATATTAGACCCCTCTTAATTTACGCAGCCCCAATGTGGTACCCTTGGGCCACAAAGGCACAAAAAAAGGAAATGCAAATTAGGCAAAACAAAGCATTAAGATTAGCTACTAATACAAAATTGAGCGCAGGAATTAGAAACACAACATTACACCAAAACACAGGCATGGATGACCTAGACACATATATAGAAAATAAAATTATACCATCACTTTTAAATAGACTAAATACACACACTAACACTACAATTCAAACTGCACTAAGACTGAAATTTATAAACCCTCCAAAACATCCCTCCATAAACGTTATATATACCCCATAACCACGCATCCAAACCCACAAACTAAATAAACTAACAGCTATGAGAATGTTGAAAAAAATGTTGAGAATGTTGAGAAAATTAAAACAACCAAAATAAAACAAAATAAAACAGAAAAGAACAATATATGAAAAAGAAAAACTTTAAAAAAAAAATGAATAATAGCCAAAAAGAGGCATAACAGATAGTAATAAAATATAATAATAAAATAACACAATAACAAAAAGACCCATATACATAAACAAACTACTAACATAGACATAAGATTTTTGTACAAACGCTTTTATAGCCCGCTTAAGCTTATGTAAATTAACCAAATAACAAATGCACTAACGACCCGCAAAAGATCCTATGATTATCCCAAGCCATAAGTTTACGACAAACATCCGAAAAACTGGCAAGTCAGGAACAAGACATCAATTATAAATAACAAAAACCGACAAAAGTATTTCGGGAGAAATAAAGGTCAGAGAGGATAAAATACAACGCATCGTGTTCAGAAAGGCAACTCTGCAAGCAGATCATAAGAAATCATCATTCTTATAAGAGTCTAATCAGAACTTCATTACAACAACATATCTTCATTACCAGCATCCACAGCCATCGCAGAATTACAAACAAAAATTCCATTCGTCAATTCTAAACAAAAATTCATTCGTCATCGTCAAGAAAAACTTCAACTCATCGTTTTTAGTGTACAGTGAAATAATTAATACTACGTCCGCTCTACCTCAATCCGCTTTACCTACAACAGGAAATTAATTTCAATTTAACTAGAATACATTTAATTTCATTTTTCAATTAGCAATTATTAAATTTAATTTAAAGTTTTTTACGTTTTTTAGCATTTATATTTATTTTTACGAGTTATCTTAATTTTTTGGTTTTTTATAAAATTAATTACTGTTTTATTTCCTATCATCCCCATCCTTATACCTAACTAATCTAAATAGTGCCAGCAAGTCGAAGCAAGCCAGACGAGGAAAGTAGCTGAAATAGGTGAGCAGGATTTTTATTTACCACTGTGCTACGTTGGTATTTTAGGCCCTCGAGCCCCACCTTGCAGGAGTCTCGGCTTACCGAAAGAAGCTAGCTGTCAGGCCTAACGACCTGCTAATTTCGTTAGTGGCGCCCTTGCATAATCGATATTTTTTCTAAAATTTTTATTCTCAAAAAATTAATCAACCAGAAAGCTCTAAAATTTTCTAATCATTTTATCAGAACTTCCTCCAATTTTTCATTTGGAGCAAACATTTAAAACAAAAACACCAGATAAACCGCGGAGGAAGACAGTACCTTGGGAATAACCCTCTATTTTTCAAATATTGTATTCAAAATCATTTTAAGCAGTGGCGGCTCGTGACTAAAGCATCAGGTAGGGCAGACAAATTTAATCTTGATATTAAGTTTGGTCTGCGAAGGTTTAATGGCGAAAAGGTCGCGCGTTTTCCTGGCACTTCAAAATTTACACATAATTACAGGGTTTCACAAGAATGATTTTTGGAATTTGATACCTTTTGGAAATAAGAATATTTATTCACGAATTACTGATGGCATAAACAAATTGGAATAAACAAAATATATTTTATTAGTGTTAAATATTTTTTAAAAACCAATACCTCGTTGTTTACAACGCAATAAAAAACAAAATACGAATATTACGAATAGGATAAGAAATATTTAAATATGTAAGGTAAGTAGGTACCTAATCAAATCCCTCCAATCACGACCGACAAAACGAAAAGCAGAAAAATCGAGCGAAAAACTAAATCTACATAGTACTCTACCGGATATTGTATCTTGTATCTGCACAGTACAACTGTGATCTAAACTGAAAACAGTGAAATCTTCATCATTAACACTTTGACTGCCATGCCGAATTCAGATGAAGATCCTCTGACGCCTTGATACTTTTTTTCAGTAATGTTTTTAAAATACTATTTTTTGTGACTAGTTACATTCAGTTTTTTTAACTTTGTTAATTTTATGTTTTTGCCTAGTGTACAAAAAATGTACACGTGGCATGGAGGTGAAGAATATGTTTCTACGCCACGTGTATACGGAAATATGCAATAAGCAATACGCCGTCAATACTCAAGGCCGTCAATACGCAATAAGCAAAACGAAACAGGTCACTACTAAATGCCAGTTATGTGTAGAACAATTTCTTTGTTTAGAATGCTTTTTTGAAAAACACAATATATTGCAAAAAAAATAGCTGCGTTACCTCTAAATTTGAATATTTTTATAATTTCGTATAATATTTTTATTTTTCTTAATAATAAAGCTTATGGTTAAAGCTTATGCTTTCCAAAATTGTCGTTTTGGTTTTATTTTCATAATAAAATGATCCATTTTAATTCAATAATGAATACAGTGGCGGCTCGTGATGAAATGAAACGGGTGTTCTGCACATATTTACTCATCTATTTTTTGAAATTCAATTCAATCCTGCGATCCTTCATAGAAGCAAATTTGTCTATAACCTTCTCGTTGAAGCCGTCAATGTGTGAAATAAATATGTTTTCAATGGAAAGCATCGATAAAGCTGTCAAACGATCCTGGGACATTGAATTTCGAAGGAAGGTCTTGATTCTTTTTAAAGTTGAAAAGCATCTTTCAGCTTCTGATGTTGACATGTGTGTTGTTGCAACAATTTAGCAAGTGGCTTTAAGCCACTTGCTAAATATGGCCTTTCAATAAACTAGCTTTCTCAGACGAAGATTTTGCACCGTGTGATATTTATAAAAACCCTCTTAACAATGAGAACACTGTCCAAGGTGTTATGCCTGATAATGTTGCTTCCACCAGTAATGACAGAGACGACACTGAAATTATCGATCACACAACACCACCGCCAATAGATACCGATACCACCGACACAATGCTATCGGAACCAACGCATGCAACTAATTCAACGACGTCAAATATTATAACTCCCGAAAGTGTTAGACCACTACCAAAAATTACTAAGACTACTTTAAAGAGAAAGGGAAAAGAACGAGGGAAGTCAAGAATATATACCGATACGCCAGAAAAAGACAAAAAAAACAACAACAAATATAAAACAACAACAAAAACTCAAAAAAGAACGGATGCAGCGTGCAAGAGAATTGAAAACAGCTAGAAAACTGTTAGGGCTCTGTCCAGGTGAATCCAGTCAGGCAAAGAGGATGAAGAGAGGAAGAGGTTCTGAAATAGAAAGTAATTCTACGAGTTGCTCCAGCAGCGATTTTGAAACTAAAGATTCATCATCAGATTCTAACTTTTGCCCGTCTGATGAGGAATTGACAGCCAATAATGAGTTTGCAAAATCAACTAACTGGAACCCAGATAATTTGAAAGATGGCGACTTTGTTCTAATTAAATTTGAAAAAAAGAAAAGCGTTAAACACTTTGTTGCAAAAATTCTTTGTAAATATAATTTCGATGAATGGCAAGTGTCCTATCTGAGAAAGAAACCGTCGGAAACTTTTATTTTCCCAGACGTCAAAGATGAGGCATCGGTGCATGTTTCAGATATAATTTTGCAGTTGCCAGAACCATGCATTACCAAAGGTACCGATAGAACTGCAGCCCTTTTAAACTTTAAAATTAATCTTTCTTCCTACAATTTGTAGGTACTATTATTATGTATTAAACACCCCTTTTATGAAATAAGAACGTAACATAAGTGTTAGTTAATTAGGTGATTATGTCTTTTTGCTTCTTGCATTATAAATATAATGTATATTTTCCAAAAATGTTTTGTGAATCAATGAGCCCCATGCATGTATCAATGTCCCCCGCATATGGGGTACATTGATACAATTCTTAGTTTTAATAAAACGTAGAATAGTTTTTTTATTTTTTTAAAACATTCGATTAACATTCGAAATTAATCATATCTCTCCTTACAGAAATCGAAAACATTTAAAGTTTAATGGAAATTTAATTGAGATGTAATTGACAGTATTAAAGTATTAAAAAAAATTTGACAGTTGTCATTTAGCAAAAATGACATTTTTTTACGACGAAACTACTATATTTTGGATTTAAATATAAAAAACCCCAAAAGTTTTATTTGGCAAAATATGAATTTCTATTGACAGCTTTTTTCTTTTGACATTTCTTTTGACAGCTGTCAAGAGTTCAAACTGGTTTTTGACATCATATTCGGATTTAGCTGTATTGAAAAATACTTAATTACGACTATTTTCCAAATTGAGAAATTGAAAAAAAACTAAAAACTCGATTAAAAATTTCTGACAGCTTAATTGAAAGTTGTCATTTAGCGAGGTTTAGATTACTTATTATAGGTTATAATAAATACTTCGAATAATTGGATTTTAATAAATATTAAATACCGTGGTTCTAATACTAGTTAAAATTTTAAATCCCTTACAATTTAGTGGTAATTATAATAAAACTGGATAAGGCTGGAAACTTTTATGTAATGATAACACTCGGAATAGTTTCCACAAATACCAAAACACTTTTACTTTGCTCGACGTGCATTTCGCCAACCAACTTATTGTTGTTATTTTTATTTATAATGTTACTTCAGACTTTTAAAATCTGTTATGCTATTGTGTTAAAACATATTGAACATTCTACATGATAATCGACAAATTTATTTGAATATGTATTTTCGTTTATTCTTATTACCTTAAATTCTAGGGTGAGCACTGCCCACCCTGCCCACCTCCAGGAGCCGCCACTGATTTTGAGCAGTTTGCTCCTCAGAGACATTAATATTAGCAGCTTCAGATACAAAGGAATAGCTGGAATCTGAATGTCAGTCTCTCGTTGATTCGATTTCATCACAGTTTGATGAAAAAGTTGGGTCTTCGGCTGTGGGTTTTTTATTAATTCCTAATTCATTTAGAAAGGCTTGTATGTTATATTTTAAAATGTAAGTATAAAGCCAAATGAATTATTATCTGAACTTAAAAGTATGAAAACTTACCTTTAATAAATAGGCTTGCTTTTAAAAATGTTTTGAATATTAAAAGTTTTTCAAAATGACAAATGTGAGGAAATATTAACAAGACTTTGTAACGTAAATAAATTCCGTTCCGTTTTATGGCTAATGTTTGAATTCCTATTTCAAATATTTGAAATAAAACCGCGCGAACTTGTAGAAATTTACCGCGACTCACCATCTACCGTTATCCCTACCTTTCCGTCCCGCTAAATGTCGCGTGTTCCCAGCAAGCACATTTATACGCGATATCCGCAAAAATCATTCTCTTTCTGCCGACCTGCTTGCTTGAGCCTGTTGACCGTGGCTTACGTTCGCGAAGATATCTTCGGTGTTTTAGTGTAGTGATTCTTAATTACCAGGTATAGGCTGAAATATTTTATTATTATTAATATATATGTTTGAGTGTTCTACAGCTGGGCCAAGTAATTAAAGGATTTCCGAAGGGGAATTAAGTCGTAATTCGACCATTTTGCTTAGTGCAAACCTTAAAATAGGTGTTATGCCATATTAAATTTTACAGTTTAAACACTAGCAACTACTTGGAGTGAGCTGTGGGCACAAAAGCCACGTCTATATTTTTTTCTATTTTGGTGTATTATTACCACTTTATTTTTTTATTGAATTAAATATATATTTAATTTAAATTTGATTCGTACGTTATCGTTCGATTTTAGACTACCTACCTTGTAATTTTGAATCGAAGCTACTGTTTTAGCGAATGGTAGCATACTTTCAGTTTATTTAGAACTTATACTATATTACTTCGACGGCGTAGGCCATAGGTATTTGTTTATCTTTTGCATCGGCAAAAAGCAGCATTTATTTCAATTTTTTATTTAATCGTATAGTGAAAATTTGCATACCACACTCCTGTCTTGGTAATATTATTTTTTTTACTTTGATAAAGCATAATCTCAATTTTTGGAAATTTAATCAAAATACTTCCAATATTTAACATTACAATATTTTTTTATATAATTAAAACTCATATTTTTGAACTATTAATCTAGTTATTTTATTAAAATTCATTTTAGTATAAATTTCACTCTTGATATCCGGTTCAAGCGGGAATTTATACATATTTTTTTCCTTCAAATTTGTAAAACCTGATACTGGTAAATTTTTCTTCCACACCTTGATGACCGAGAGTCAGTTCCTTTGGTGAGCAGAGCAGACCATTATTACCTATTCCTGAACGTCAGACTGGAAGGTATCTCCTTCTGCAGCCAGCACATTCCACATATTGCGAAATACATCGCCCTTAGAGGCTACGTCTCAGCTCAGCTGGACCACCAAGCCGAAGCTTCAGCCTAGGATCCTAGGAAACCCAGCACATTCACGAGGGGATCTCCAGAAAAGAGAAGAGGTATTTTTGTATAATTAATTGCCCCTAGGAATTACCAGGTCTTAAGGAATATTTCCATTTTTTTTTTCAAGGTTTAAAAGTCACTTTTGTTGTAAATGATAAAATTGTTAATTTTAATTTTAATTTAAGAATCACTCTGAACCATCAACTGGTAATATAAATATTTTTGTAGAATATTGTAAAAATCATCTTTTATCTCTCTGGAAAAAGTCTGACTCACAAGGGGAGTCACAGCTGATTATTATTGGCTGATCATTTCTGTGGTCTTCTGTACTATTTAAGTACTCTAGCGAATCCACTTATCCACGACCTCCGTATTTAACTGAGCAGCCGATAGGCAACAACAAAAAAATTCATTACGTCACATCTCCTGGATGAGAGGCCCTTTAAATAAGGTAATGTAATTAAATAGGAGAGGTGTTACAACTTGGAATACAAAAAAAATTAAATAAATAAACTTAATATTGCTGTTTATGTTTGCAAAATATCCATATGGACTGTATTGTTGTACTTAATTTTAGTGCTTGTTATTCTATACCTGATTTATAGCAAATATATTTCAAAGTTCTTAAAACCTAAGTCAAATTCAAATATAATCATTTGAAAATTCACTCAGAGAATATTTTTTCAGTTAACATGGGAGTAGTTACGCTCCCACATTCTAAGCTATATTTATAATAATATAACTGCATAGTGCATACTGCAAAGTCAGTAATGGATAACACCGACATTATAAATAAGCTTTCATGCCTTTGTCATTCACTTTTTGCTCGAACCTGTTAGTGTTAGTTTGTTAAGTCTCTGGAAATAAAATTTTTGTCCTTTTTAAAAATTTGTTTCGCTCGACCCGAATCGAAACATGCTGCATCATGACATTCGATATTATCACCGGCCGCACCATATTAGAGGACGGACTGAATGTTTAAATTCTGGGCGATATAAAAAATCATACCGCCTAAACTATAAACGTCACAATTTTTGGCTACGTTTTATTCACAGCATGTTATATAAAATTTCCAAAAACGAAAATGTTTCTCAATTAGAGAAAATTTACTTGCGTAGTTGCTTGCGTTACTTGATAACTTTCAAAGTAATCTACGTTTTTAGCAAATTTAAAATAAAAAATCAAGTCGATAGCTCAATTAGATAGCTAGATATTAGGGTAGATTTATAAAAAGGCAAGATTATTTAAAAGGGTGTTTTCACACTTTTTTGAAAATAAAAAAATTTGAGACTACAAAAAAATGTCGGATCTCGCGATTTCTAACGAGCAGTGACATATCTAATAAGATGAGATATTTCTGAGTTTGTTCTAACGAAAACAAAATTAAATCAAGAAGAAGCGACTTTTGCCCTGTTTTTTACTCAGCTAATTACTGTGTCGATAAACTTTATATCACCTCACCTTTTTGTAGAGAATTTTCCATTGTTTCTCCTTTATAATTACATCTCATAGCCGTAGGCTTCATGGAAACGAGACATTGGCAACAAATCGAAGAATGGTACTTTTTTGGGACGCTTTTCCGCTGTCATTCAACCGAATCTTTGGAACTTTCCGCAAAGTGCTTGGGGAGACGAAAGGTATACTTACTCAAATTACTCATACTTACTTGCACTTACTTATAAAGGTATACTTACTCATATAGCACACTATGAATTTTTACGAAGTGAAATGATAAACTTTCTGGACTATCCTCAGTGTATACGAAATTACAATTCTATTATGTATTATGTCGTTAGCTCATCTTACCTCTGTGGCGATAAAGTACGATTCGGAAAGTGTACGGGTAATAAGGACAAACGGGGTATTTGAACGCTCAATAATGTCATTAAAAGATAGCGTAATACTTCTAGGTCGGCAAAATTCGAAATAAGTTGCTACTGATGTTCCACATATTGTCAACATGCTCCCAAATAAACGCATAAATCCTGATCCTAGTTGAACCAATTCCAACCGTCGATCTGAAAGACGTAGAAGAATTTTACTCAAGTGTAGCAAATTGTAAAAGAAAATTAGATCATTATGGCACGACCTGGAATACTCCTTGGTTAATATCTCATAGGTTAGTCTAATATTTTCAATGCAATACTATTTACTCTGTTTTTATTTTGATTTCTATGAATTTGCTACGAGTTATGATTAGTGCGTTAAATATTTCCACTTATGGATGGAAACACATTGAAAATATATGACCAGCTGACGATCACTTTAACATTTCTAGACCTTTTTGCCATTCCGCTAGGTGCAGATAATACCCAGGGATAATATACAAGGTTGTCTTAACAGTAACAGCAATGATGTAATTGCCACTAGCAGAGTTCATGGTTGGATATTACTTGGATATTTGATGCAATCATTATTATTGGCAGTGTTTTCTTCATATGATTTACTCGATTTAATAATTCGTCATGTCTGGGAAATTGAAAAGACACATAGGCTATTAAACCTTCTTCTATATATATATATATATATATATATATATATATATATATATATATATATATATATATATATATATATATATATATCTATATATATATATATATATATATATATATATATATATATATATATATATATATATATATATATATATATATATATATATATATGTTATCGGTATCCCCTTGGATCCCCGGTATAGTCGTCATGTGATGGTGATTAAGCCACGTCAGGAAGGGCAAGCCGAGATTCAAGGCATGAAGACGGGGCGCAGTACAGTACCGTCGACCCTAAGTCGATAGTCGATTAGATCCGAATCATTGTACTCAGTAACTGATAGATTGATTTTGTGTTATATGTATATATATATATATATATATATATATATATATATATATATATATATATATATATATATATATATATATATATATATATATATATATATATATATATATATATATATATATATATATATATATATATATATATATATATATATATATATATATATATATATATATATTATATATATATATATATATATATATATATATATATATATATATATATATATATATATATATATATATATATATATATATATATATATATATATATATATATATATATATA
>CAXKVY010001401.1:0-34993 GCA_964058915.1 Tetropium fuscum
GATGATTATAAAACGTTAATATGCGTAATCTCGTAGAATTTGTTAAAACAAATACTCTTCCTAGCTATATGCTAGAAAATATTTGACTATATAACAAAAATATAAACTCATATACGAATATACCGCACCATCATTACTTTATACCTCCTTACCTTATACTCTATATATTTTTTAGAGTTAGGTAGGCCCAGTGGCTTCAGTCAGTGCAAACATTGACTCTATATACCAATATTAACCTATTAAAACCCAATATATTAATTAATATTTTCCATTCGCAGTTTGTCAACTCTATTAAAGCGGAGCTATAAAATATGCTTTTTACCCTGAAAATTCGATGCAAAATTTTATGATATAGTATAGTTTAATTTTGTAATTAGGTTGCATATAATTTAATTAAATACCAGTATATCAGTGATTTTCTAATTTAAAATTTGTTATAGGTTGTTCGCAATTAATGAATTTAATACACAGAATATGCCAGTAAGTATATTATATAACGGTTAATATGGAATTTGAATAACATGCGTGGCCAAATAAAAAACATTATTTTCGTTTCAAATGCATCTTTTTTTGATTTTCAAGAATTTATTAACATTAATTTGAAATGTTGGGCACTTTTTTACCTTTTATAACAAGTACCTTCCGAAAATGTTACCGGAATACACAGAATAATTTAGACGACATAGTAAATAACAGAAAAATTACATACTTAGGTCAATGCTTTTAATTTTACATCAGTTATAAAGGGTTTTCCAATAAGGACATATGATTTCAAAATAAAATAAGACAAAAAGTTATTTCAGATACAACCAAACTTGTATATTATGACGATATTAGGACGAATGCAACGTTCAATAAATTTTCTTTGATGACTTTGTGTAATAAGTGGGGCAGGACTTGACGAATGCAGCATTCAATGTTAATGCAACAAGTGTTTTTAGTCTATTTGCATACACCTTAGATTTAAAATAGTCCCACAAGAAAATACAAAAATACTGCCAAGTTGTCGTGGTTTTAAGTCTAAACCTTTAAATACCAATGAACCAATGAACCAATGTAATAGTTATTTACATTCCAAGGATCGCGAAAGCTTACTTTTATGTGCGAGGTGTATTTAAATAGCCGAGGCGAAGCGAAGCATAGCCGAACTCTAACTCCCCTGTCCGAGGAATAACAACGGAGAGTACCCGTTCATTAAATTTGTAGAACTCAAAAAGTTTGCTTTTTCTTATTGACGTAATCTGCCCTAATCATCAACCACAACAGCTTGACTCAAGGTAATGTTTCTTGATTTGTAGGAGATCAAAATCAAGTGGCCCTTCGCTTAAAGGTTCGCTTAAAATGAAACACCTTTATTTTACATGATTATGTACCTATTTTAGATTTAATAGTTTTACAATTTTAGCATATCATTGTAAAAAGTTAAAAAGTCCAGAGTAAAGAATGAAATTTTCTTGTATCAGAAATAATGAATAACCTTAGGTATTATATTGAATTCTTTTAATGATATATAAGTATACTAAAGTTCAATAAAACAAGGACTATCGGGGTTTCGGTACGTCAATCAATTTTGTTAAAATTAGCTACTTAAACTACTGGGCTATATACACAATTTGTTCGTTTATTTTATATGACCCATTACCTAGTGACATTAATGAAACATTTACGATTAAGACCCATATATGAGTTGTAAAAGTCAGATTTATCGCGACGTGTTCCGTAAGGAGTTTAGCAATATAACAAGCTCATTACCTATCTTGAAGCTGTAATCTGCTGTACAGGATAATAACTAACTAGTCCTGCCTCCCACGCAATCTATCTCATTTATTACATTTGCTAATTATCAATTAAAGTCTGCAGCGGATCTATTTAATGACTCCATAATTACCGAGTGACTTCGCCCCTATGATTTTACCCGTGGAGTTTGTATATTTGTATACACGTTTACATATTTAAAGTTAAAAACAAGTTATTTTAAAAAGTACGTGAAATAAATGTAAGAGACAGAATAGTTTCGAAGTGAGCTTTTAAATGGCATTTTTAAATTTAAAATTTTCAAGGTCATTAAAAAATACCATGAAAAAATCATTAACGGTTGATATTTCTGACCCATTGCGAGGGTAGCAAATGATTAAAAATATTCCTTTATGAAAGCCTTTGATACGGTAAAATTGTGTCCTAAATTTTATTTTTTTATGCTTCTCCAAATTTGAGAAATAAAATGGAACTGAATTTTAACTTATCCCTTTAAAGGGTCTGAGAGAAGACGTTTTTGGAAATAAATTTATATAGAATATCCCTTACTTTTTAGCGATGAATTGTTCCTTAAGATTTCTCGCAATATTAAAGAATCACACTATAATAACAGCTGTCATCTACAAAGCTTAACACTTCTCCGCTCCTATTTATATTAAGTAAATAGTTAATATATTATAATAGGCAGAATATAGAACCTAGACTGTACCTTATTTAACACCGTAGCAAAATAATTGGGGTCACTAACATTTACAAATAAATAACTTACTATTTGATGAAAAACTTTTTCTCTTTCTTGTTAACTCACCCACATATATAATATCTAATGTAAAGGACAGATTTCAGACACTCGACGAAAACGAACCTGCACTATGTAGATTAAAAAATACTTAAGGGATTTTGATGAAATTTGGAAGAAACATTTTGTTGTGAATGCCGTGGCATGATTTTTTTAGGTGGATTTAATTAAAAAAACATAGTTCTAAATCTAAATATATATACAATATTAAGAGAAAAGGAAATTTAATCATATTAATGACTTGTTACTTTTCTACAGTTTTTATTTCGATTTTCGGAAATATATTTATTTTATTTTTCACTCAGATTACCTATACATGATTTGTTAATATTACGTATCTATGTCAATTTTAGTCGATTTTAATAATATGTATATTTCTACAAACATTGTATAAAATGGAGTGCATTTTATGTACAGAATCCATTGGACAACAATTCATAAAGTTACAGAGTACAAGATACAAGGAGTACAGGGTGCAGAGTGCAGGGTGCATGGTACAGGGTAAAATGTACAGGGTCAGGGTACAGTGCACAGGGTACACGGTATAGGGTACTAAATACAGGGTATAGGTTACACGCTACAGGGTACAGGATACAGGATACAGGATACAGGATACAGGATACAGGATACAGGATACAGGATACAGGATACAGGATACTGGATACAGGATACAGGATACAGGATACAGGATACAGGATACAGGATACAGGATACAGGATACAGGATACAGGATACAGGATACAGGATACAGGATACAGGATACAGGATACAGGATACAGGATACAGGATACAGGATACAGGATACAGGATACAGGATACAGGATACAGGATACAGGATACAGGATACAGGATACAGGATACAGGATACAGGATACAGGATACAGGATACAGGATACATGATACAGAATACAGGATACAGGATACAGGATACAGGATACAGGATACAGGATACAGGATACAGGATACAGGATACAGGATACAGGATACAGGATACAGGATACAGGATACAGGATACAGGATACAGGATACAGGATACAGGATACAGGATACAGGATACAAGATACATGATACATGATACATGATACAGGTTACAAGGTACAGGGTACTGCGTATAGGGCACAGGGTATAGGATACAGGGTACAGGATATAGGGTATAGGGCACAAGGTACAACGTAGCGGTACCGTAATACTAAATAAAATTGCTAACCTGAAACATGTTACTTAAACCATTTAATGTTAATCCAATAAAATGTATTCTCATGAAGACTAATATGAGAAGATTGTTATAGTGCCACAATTACCTGGATTTATATTTCTGTAAAATAAAACGGCATAAGTTATTTAGCTCTCCCCTATCGACGAATATAATTGAAAAGTGCATACAAAAATAAAGTCTGTTTAATTTGAAGAGTTCAGTAACTGGTGGATATTTTTCATTTGTGTTTATATTGGGGCTATTATTCTGTTTAATCTGGGCATAAGCGGATTTCAGATCAGTTTTCACGATTGAATATTTTGTCTAGTGGTGCGGTTGCCATAGTGACGTAGTCTGCTTATGCTGGCCGCACGTCATACCGCATATAACTGAACGAGAATATTGTTGGAAATAACTAATTGCGCGATTGAAATTTCTGTTTAATTTGTATACGTATTTTGAGAGTTTGAGTTCTATTAAAATGCAGTCCATTTCACGAATCCCACAAGTGTGAAGCGTGAATACATCAATACGTACACTAACCAGGAATTTTAATGTTACTTTAGACGAGGGAAGGGTCTGTCTTCTGTAGTAGTTATGCTACATAAATGCAGTTATTAGTCAAGAATTTAATATTTATGTGGTCATTATTAGCCATTAGTTACAATGCTTTTGAAATATTAATACTTTTAAAATTATGTACGGACACCTGTGCAGGTGTCAACTTTATCAACATAAATGGTGTCTGCCTTCTGAATTTCTTTTATATAAACCGATTTTAATTCTTTAAAAAGACTTAGTAAGTATATGTATATATCATCAAGCGACTTATAGTCGAGTCGTCAGAGCATTTCAAGTAAATTTTTGATATATAGGTGTGTTTTTTGTTTTTTTCTTACATATTTTTTGCCATAGAACATGAGTGCCGTAAGCCGGATATTTAAATCTTTATGCTTAATAAGAATTATTTATTTAAAAACTTTTTTCGCGTTTTCGCTCTTATATAAGCATTTTTAGTATAGCACAAAAAGTTGAGAAAGTCAGTCCTTATGAAATTTGCCAAAATCGAGCTCATATAGAGCTCGCTAAGAGTTAAGAGCTAAGAGGCTTAGGCCTCATTAGGCCCTTTGTGCATTCCTCCTTTTTACTTGAGTACTTTTCTTCAAACCATCCTATTTATTACGGGTGGCCTGGTGGCAAAGTCTCTACAATTTGTATGTATGATGGTATGGTTCTGAGTTACCGAGATTAATTACTCTGGTCCTCATTACCATTTATCTGGGACCACGCGTCCGCGCCAGATGTGTTGAGCGTTCCCAGGTCTCGGGAAGACGCCACAGTCCGGGCCCAAGCCTGCCTAGGTCACCCATTCAAGTGCCACCAACGCCCGCCCAGCATAACTTTGAAGATCTTACCGGTCAAGTCTAGGCGGCTAGGTGGTCCCATTCAGTCACCTTAGTCGCCTCTTACGACAGGTAGGAGGTACCCTGGGTCTATTCTATAATTGTGGCCCCGAACCCAGAGGGGAATATGTAAAATATGTACAATGTATGATTATTTTTCGGCGGCTATAATACAAAAATTTCCATTTCTTCTGGAAAATTAGCTTCTGCTTGATTCTGCTTGACTACTCAAAAGCTTTTGATTGTATTAATCACAAAATTTTGCTGCCAATATTACATTATATCGGCTTACTTACTAACTTCTTACTTAGTAACTTTGGATCGTGGAGTACCACAGGGTTCTATACTAGGACCATTACTATTTTCAATATATACCAGTCAAATGCATAAGGAACTACTAACGTGCAATATACACTGACTTTGGTAAAAACCTCAGAACACCACAGTTTATGTATATCTCCAAATAAATCGGCAGTTATGATATTTGGAAAGAACAAATTGCGTAACAGTTTAAATGATATTATGAAAATTGAAATTGATAATATATCAATTGAACTCGTTAACGAGGCAAAGAACTTTGGCCTAGTAATTGATACGAATTTATGATTTAAAACTCACGTTAATACACAGAAAAAATTGCATCATGCGAAGATAAATACATCGTGCAGTTGAGCTATGTTTAATTGACCTAAGTACCTATTTAATTAAATCAATCACGAATGACTTGAATTAACGAAATTTGTATATTTGATATCCATCTATCACATGTTTGCACAATGCTGTTTGAATCAAAAGTTCGAGTTACTTAAATGAAATAATTATTATTAATCAATTTATGATCATTTGGCCTAAATGCGTCGATGATAAGCTGAATTGTAGAAATTTGTACAATCTTTAGAGTTTAAAGAACTATTTAACATATTTGGCCCAATCATTTTCAAGGCTAATCCAATAATAAATATATTTGTTACAAGCTTCCCCGTACCTACTCGGCGTACGATTTTTATATATATAGTAGGTACCCGCGACGCGTGCGCCGGCCAGAGCGTTTAGTTTTCGTGTGTTCAACGTTCATCACATGCGTCCATGCGGGTCCCTCCATAATGATTAATTATTAGTTGTCCCTTTTAAATAATAGTGATTATTATTATTAAGGAAGTACGGAGTAAAATTTTGAAAACTGTGACTTCAGTGCTGAATAATGGATGAATTCCTTAGTGCAAATAAACTGGTGCATTTAAAAGCAATATTCGATGGTAAGTGCATACACACACACATCAAAATCATTTATACAAAAAACTTGTTTTAAATAAAACTATAGATATGTATAGATAGGTTGATTAAATTAAAAAGTATAAAAGCAATATTTTGTAAATAACCTATTTTTTGATTTCATGCTACATGGCGTCTGAACCCAGTAATTAATTTCTTATCTAGGTAACGTGGTAGCACAAGGGGCCCAATGGGGCTTAAGTGCAGCGGATCTCTGATCCGCACTCCGGACAAATTCCAGAATTCCATATAGGTAACGTGGGTTAAGACGCCATGTTTCATCAAAAATAGCCTATTGTAGTTTCCATCATACCTATACAATACGAGAAAGGGTTAGGTTTAGTCAATCTTCTATATTTTTGTCTCAAATACATATGTATTAGGAAGAAGTCTGCCATTTTCCATTGAAACCTATACCCGTTTACATTAACTTTTTAAAGAATTAATTGAAATTTGCTTAATACAATACCACAAACGGTTGGGTCCAGTGAATCTTCTATGTTTTTGTCTCAAATACATATGTATTTGGAAGAACTCTGGTATTCTTCAATGAAATCTATACCCGTTTCCATTAACTTTCTAAAGAATTGATTGGAATTTACTTATAAAGTCATGTTTGGTCTGGCGGTTGTTTTAAGATTAATTTTACTAGTTAGTACACCACTAATAGGGCATTTAAGAAACCTGGCACTTCACACAAAGTCAAATTCAGCTGATTTTAGTTGTTGTAGGACACAAACTATGTAGGTATTATGTTTATGCCGGATGTCCCGAAACTAGACGTCAATATTTTAAGCACGTTATTCTATACGCCCTAAAACAGAGATAAAAGTTTATATAAACTAGGGTCCGCAACTTCTTAGTTTTTCAGATACAGGGTGTTAAATGTGAAGACCCGATTATGGGGGGGGGGGGTGGGGCTGGGAACAATTTGCCCCATCTTTTTTGTACTAACACTTTTATGAGTTTGGATCCAAAAATATTAGTTCAATCCTTTTTACATATAAAAAAGGTACTCTCGTCTCAAGTCAATTGGATGTCATTTGCTTTTTTTACAGTATTTATCTTTTTTTTGACATCTGACAGTTCTCATTTTTTGACATTTAACAGCTGTCATTTTATTGACATTTATCATAATGCTGCTTATTTATTAGATTTACTAGATTTATTAGATTTTAGATATTTATTAGATTAACACCCTGTATCACCCAACCCTGTATAAGTACCTAAGAATTTTGCTTTCATTTTAGTGAACGTTAACATTTTGTACCTACTTGTTTTTAAGGACTTACACAGCTATTAGGTAATATATGTATGTATACATATTTGAACAGCAAAATATATTTTTATACTTTAATATATACATGTTGGATTTAATTTTTTTTAAACAATCCATGCATGCCTTAACCTTTTACTTATATTTCCCAGAAAATGTATAGACGTTATTATTTAATGTATTCCACATGAAATGTCAAGATGCGAAATAGTTTTTAACACCTTTATAACTTGGTAGGTATATTTTTCTCGGTCTTTTTATAGAAAAGTA
Organism: Tetropium fuscum; assembly: GCA_964058915.1. NCBI lineage: Eukaryota > Metazoa > Arthropoda > Insecta > Coleoptera > Cerambycidae > Tetropium > Tetropium fuscum. The sequence goes on from CAXKVY010001401.1 coordinate 7,971, forward strand.
AATAGATAAAAAAATTATTATCATTATTTATTTATTTAATCTTTCTTTCAGTTATTTTATAAATAATTGGAAAATGTTTTAGGTGATGGAGTCAGTGGGTATTGAATTTTAATATGTCATAAAAGCGTTGTCCCTCTATATATATTTTTATTTTGACATAGTTTTGGAACCTATATATTATAGATGCATTTGAATTATCAAACCAAAAGCCGATTGCAATGATTGCATTGTATGACTGATAGGGATAGGTGTCAAAATTATGTCACAATGAAAATATCTAGACACTTTAATGACAGCTCAAGTCCGACTTACACCACTGAAACGTTTTTCAACAGATTTATGATATCCACTTTACAGTAGTGTACTTACACTGTACAGGGTGGGCGAAATTAGACCCTTTCTTATGGAAACGCCTACTTCTAAGCGAGATAAAAAAAATTAACTCCCCACACTTGGGCTTGAATTTTGTGAAAAACTCAATGGTGTAAACCGCATTTCGATATTTTTTGCCGTTTCGGCGCTAGAGGGCGTTTTTCGATTTTGAGCAATATCAATACTTTCATAACTTTTTTGTTTCTAAAGACAATTAAAAAACTTTCTAAAAGCAGTTTTTTACACAGATTTAGTGGTGTACTCAGTTTTTTGTTAGGTGGTCTAGGTTTCGAAATAGGTACTGATCAAAAATGTGTTTTTTAAACGGGACACCCTGTATATTATTAGCTCATTGGATGGCTCTATTTAAGCTGATTCAATGATATAAGGCTAGCGCCGAAACCGCAAAAAAGCGGTTTGGGCCTTTGAGTTTTTCACAAAATTCAAGGACGAGATTTTTCTATCTCGCTTAGAAATGGGCGTTTCCATAAGAAAGCGTCTAGTTTGGCCCACCCGGTACATATTATTAAATTCTAGCATATTTAAACCAAATATACCCTAAATAAAACGTAAATCACGAAGTGGTGTTAGGAAACATTTATGTGATTAGGTTAAATACATCAAACGTTTTATTGAAGTATTTCTATATTTAGCACAAATTATCGATATATTTGAATCAAACCGTCAAATATTCAAACGAATTATGTCACAAAAATATTAAGTTATTTACTGAAACATTTATATGGTTGGTTTGACCAACCATACATGATTTGTAAGTTTCAGTTGTTGCTACAGACACTAGAGTGAAGCTTATAAATAATTGAGACAATTATTTTTGTATTTTATAGTGATTATTTTGTGTAGTTGACTCAATTCTGTAAATGATTGGCTTATATCAAACATATATTTACTTGATTCAAATATATTTTTATTTAATACAATCATTTCTTTTTGTATGTAGTGATTGATACGAATTTAAGGTTTAAAACGCACGTTAATGGCTGCATTAAAAAATCATTTTGCAACCTTAAGAAGATATATGCTAGTAAGCAGCTATTGAATAAAAGTACAATTAAATTAGTATGTGATTCCTCGTTCTGTCTCATTTTGCATACTGTGATGTAATATATGGACCATGTCTGGACTGTGACACTTCAAAAAAAATTCAAAGGGTGCAAAATTCGTGTGTATGACTAATCTGTGGTATTACACGCAGAGAACATGTTTCTCCCAAAAATTTTTTCACAAGATAGTTTCCACGAAAAGACCACCATATCTCTATCAAAAAATTAGATTTGGAACCGATGTTCATTACATTAACATAAGACGAAAATCTTTAATAATTCCTGCTCATAGAACTTTTATTCCAAAGATCTTTTACTTATAATATTTCACAAATTTATAATAAAATACCTGCTAGTTTCAAATCGTGCAATACAAAAGGATTTAAAATACGATTACGTAACTCACAGTTAAATAGTCAATAGTTTTTATAGTACTCGTAGGCAAGTGTAAAATGCAATTGTACAATACAATAGGTATACAATATTATATTAGAATGTAGAACTTAAGAATCCGGGGGGTTAAGTGGGAGAACAGTACTTGAGTACCGAACTCCTCATTTATTATTCCTCCTCATTTATTATTATTGTTGTTATTATTGTTTTTCTATGGAATAGGCGAAAGCCATTTATTTTTATTATTATTATTATTATTATATATATAGGGTGTTTCTGGGTTCTTACAGGGTTTAAAAATTACGGAGGGTCTTCCGCTTCCTCTCCAAGCTACAACCCTGTAACGATGGGGTAAAAAGATGGTTTTTATTTATTTTCTCCACTATAACAATTTATAAGAATGAAATTTTATCGAGCAACTTGCACTAGTCAAATGCCAGTTTCTGACAGTTTTTGTAACCCTGAGGTATTGGTAGAAGCGGTAAAAAAAAATTAACACCTATTATATTTTTTATTAGAACCTTTTATCGCGTTTATATTTCTTTACCAAAACATTTTATATGCAACGATGGCATCAAACTGCAACTTTTTTGTATCTCGTATTTTCTTCGTAAAATTGATGGTTCTTGGAGAAGGTGTATAATAAGGTGTATAATGTAACAATGTATAAAAAATTACAGCTTGATTCGTCAAATAATTCTGTAGTAATTAATTAATTGATCACTACACCATTTCCCCCACAAATAAGTATCACCGGTCAGACAAGCCAGAAAAATAAATAAATCTATTTAAATATCAAGTCCGGTTGGAATTTTAGAAAAATAACAATTATCGCCGGTTTTTTGAGGCTGTCTGTCTACCCACCTACTTTCTATACGTCTCATAAATTCCCATCTGGCTATTCCTATCTTTGGCGAGTTAATGTATGGCAATGTGGAATTATCGATGGAGTTATTATCGGTCCTCATGTATTTGGAATGTTGAGTGAAAAATTATCCCACTCAACGTTTGGAGGCAACTTAACAAGTGAAATGTACTTGCGATTTGTTTTTGATATTCCGGGATTGATAGAAAATGTTCCATTTAAATATGGGGTTACAGACGGGCGGCGCCCAGCACATTATTTTCGTATTGTACAAGATGTCATGAATCAACAATTTCTCAACCGGTGGATTGGTTATAGACAGTTTGTTTTTCCTGGCCACTTAGATCTCCGATTTATCTTGTATGGATTTTTATTTCTGGGGCAGAATAATATACCTAGAATATACCTCCAGCCACCAACAACCCGAGAATATATGATAGCTCCAATTGGAAATGCGATCAATAGTATATTAAAATAGGCTGTATTTTCCATAAGAAGATGGGTATCGATTAGCGGTAGGTCGGTAGGTGGGGGCGGGGGGCGACCAGCACCACCAAGATAAAGTAGTTATAATAGAATAATAGTAATAATGGTGACAATAAATATGTTTGCAATATTTTTAAAACTGAAAGAGATATTGACCTCCGGTTTCCTTTTCTTTCCCTTAACTACTGGGCTATTAAACACGGTAAAGAAGGCTATGGGGTTGCATTCATTTTTTAAATAATACGACCGAATTAATTAATGGCACTCCTCCTATCTTCGAGCACAGAAAATAAATTTAAATTTTATACTAAAGTTTTTATACAAAAATTAAATAGGGACAAATAATAATAGTTCTTGATGAGCATTCGATCGTTAAATTCGGATGAGGCAAACTCTAGCAACACCATTTTAAACATTTCAAATTGTTCTTGTCTTCTACACTGAGGATGCCATGGTAATTGGAAAATAAATTAAACCAAATTTGTAGATGGAAACGAGATTACAAAAAGTGTATTTCCGACCTATATTGCACCGAAAATATTTGTAGAAATTAACGGTACTGAAACACAACAGCAAATGCATCCCCTGACGGGAAGTTAGGAATATAAAAATGTCTTAAATCGAATTATTTGTAGATAAACTTTTTACCCCAATTTCGTAGTTGAAACACCAAAATCCGGTGAATGTGGATATACACCAGTGAATATCTTCTCTAAGTTGCTTGGCGTATATCCGAAATATCGGTGAAATATTATTACTTCTAATTTACACCGGTGAATGTCGACATTCAGCATGTACTAATGATGTATGTTGAAAAGAAACATGTTTATAGTAAAGGAAAACAAAAATAAAACTATATGTAATATTTATTTATTAAAACGACATGGGAAAAGTTTTCCAATAAACTTAAGGAAATTGTTCAAATTAAAACAAATAGTGGAACATTGGCAAATTACGAAACACAACTAAAATAATGTCAATATAATAAAGAGACACATACATTTTAATTTTTAAACTTAAATATAAAAACCCAAGAAAATGTATGACACTCTTAGTTATTGCAACAACCTAAACTACCATGACACTTCGAATTGCACAAAAAGCCTTTGCTTTTACAGCTGCATTTAGCTGTCGAACATTTCCTTGTGCAATTGATTGCAACGTGTAGAGGCGTGCCCTCCACTTTTTGAATTAGCACAAGCTTCTCTTAGCGACATTTTTTGAATCGAAACCTCATCCATGGAAAGTAACTTTTCTTTACAATTAACGAATCGAAAAACGGGTGAAAATCTGTTTCAAGTTACACTTTTTGTTTGCTAATTTATAAAAGCCTGAATCCTCTATTCCAACAACAATCGCTAATACATTTCGATGGTCTGTACAACCACGGTCGACAACAGGGACTTGAATTCTTACGGTATCACCAGTTTGGGCCGGAGGAAACTTTTTTTGACGTCCGTAACATTTTTGTTGCTTGAAGTAGAAGATTCTCTTTTGTGGCTACTCTCTTTGAAGAAATTAACTTGTGTTGTTCAGCCAATACTTGAGATGAAGACGTGCTAGGTTGCGGATCAGTCAATGCTTGAGATGAAGACGTGCTAGGTTCCACTCCAATAGTATTTTGGTTATCCACGTCGCTTCCAACTGAAATATGGTCTGCAATATGGTCACTACCCAAATTTTATTCAAAAGTGTTAACATAGGCTTCTAACATAGGCTTCTTTCCGCACATTTTCTATTGCGGATTTATTTTATTACATTTCATTTACTTTTTATGGTATTTATTTTAAAGTTTGTGAATGCCAAATTATTTAACCTAGCAGTAGACGCAGCTGGATGGATACATACGACATTAAAAAAGGGTACACAAAAATGTGCATTTTTATTGTCCACGGTATTGTCAATTGTGTCCGTAACTAGTTACATTGTAGCAGTATTTTTATACATACATGAAGAGAACTAATTATATCGCAATAATAATTATAATTATGTTAAAAGATATGCAAAAGTAACTAGTCCTGGTAACGAGTCCTAATCCTGAAAGTAACTAATTGCTACAAGTACACAAATGTTTATATATATATATATATATATATATATATATATATATATATATATATATATATATATGTAATGTTATAGTTATAAAATAACAGACTCATATTGTATCGATAAGTTTTATAAATAATGTCAGTAACGAGCGGCTTGGTTCTTTGTCGTTAATCCAGTCAAAACAATGATGACTATATGCTGGATGAACGATGGGGCACGGCCAGGGCTCGGAAATGAGAGTTGATTCATTAGGTGTAAAAGAAGCTGTTCGCTTACTTATGTGTGGTTTTAATTCTTTTATTAAATGTGGAAATTGCTAATTATTGTTTTAGTCTAACAGTAATATTATTAATACTATATATATATATATATATATATATATATATATATATATATATATATATATATATATATATATATATATATATATATATATATATATATATATATATATATATATATATATATATATATATATATATATATATGTATATGAAGAACGGGACAATATCCCTCAAATCACTATCACAAATTTGATTGAAAGCATCCCTAGTCGTATGGAAGCTGTTATAGCAGCCAGAGGAGGAAATACTCGTTATTAGTTAGTTTGTTGTTCAGTTATTTTTTAAGTTTATTGTTTTAATCATTAATAATTGCAGTCGTTTTACTAAAATGTCGAATAATTCTTTGTTTGTTAATTCTTTTTGATGTTGTTTGTACTTGTAAGTAACAATTATTTCAGCGTCCGTAATCGAAAACGCTAAACATTTCTTAAACGATGAACTTTTTAGACATTTTCAGCTCCACGGCCACCTTGTTGAATATCAAACTTAATAACACCGTTTCATCTAAAATGTCGCATCTTCGTTGCTGAAGGGGCTGGAGAGGTGATTCAAAAAAGAGAATATTGAAAAAAGAACGGTAAATACCGTGACCAACCTAAGAATTCAATACAAATAAAATTTCACTCCACAGCGACATTCAAATTTCGTGTCATAATCGTAATCGGTTTTTAAAGGCTGTACATATTAAAAAATACATTTTTTATGGAAAGCCAATTACAAAATAGTCATCCGCAAGAACCGCCCTTTCAAACAAAAAAAAATTATCAAAATCGATAGGCTGGTTTAAAAGTTATTGAACATCAAATTTGGGACAAAATCTAGGTGCGCCACTTCTTATGACCGATAGTTTTATATATATATATACATATATATATATATATATATATATATATATATATATATATATATATATATATATATATATATATATATATATATATATATATATATATATATATATATATATATATATATATATATATATATATGGATTTAGAGGGTTTATCTTGGGATGGTAGCCATAAAACGACTGATTATATTACTTAACGTTTCGGTCCCTTTTTGGGCCTTTTTTCAAAAGAGTATTTTGTTTATGACATACTTGACATAGGCAAAAAAAACGATATACGCAAATAAAAAAATTAAATTAATTTAAAAAAATATCAGTGACATTTTCTTAAAAAATGAAAATTTATCAGAACCTGATATATACCAATTATAAAAAACATGTCCTTGTCTAAGACATATTTGTTTCTAAGACTCTTAGAAACAAAATACCGTATCCGGGATTTTTACAGGATTATTATTATGTAATATTATTAATACCACTCTGCAATGTTTTATGGCTTTCACTTTAAAAATATTGTGCTTTTATTTTGTGCCAGAGACAGTATTGGCCTTTGAGAAAAACAATTGTTGCAATACCTATGAGTGTGTCATCTTGCCTAAAGCATGCATAAAAATATGATGAAGATGCACAGATGTTCTCTGTTCCATATGTATGACATGGAACAACATTTTTAGATGGCGTTATTTGTAATTGAAAATATTACAGACCTCTTTCCTTGTTTTTGTAACAAATCGAACAAAAGCCGAATTGGTATGAAATAAGTAGTCATACTGCTTTAATATAATCACGTATCAATCTCATCTCAATACGTCTGTAAAGTTTCCTTACGGCTAGTTCGCCCCTGTCGGTATTGATTTGTCCATTCATCCGGAGCGTCAACCCTTTCTGTATCTCCCATGCGAATTTCATGGTAGAAACAAGCACTCTGTGTATGAATACTGTATAGTTCCAGCTATTCACATCGAGGTGGCGTAACATTTACGTTATTGTATGAACAAGGTAATGCTCTTGAAATTTAAAAAAAACGTTTTAATTCGCAAAATGAAAGGGGTTAAAGTAATATATTTACTTCTTTTTATGTACTCTGAATTATTTATTAATATCAATATAACATACCAGACTGCATTAATTTAATCTATTAAATAAATAATTATGACCATACGATGTGATTTAAAATTTTGGCGGAGGATCTGTTGTCACAAAAGAATTAGTTTTAAAAAAAAATTATTACACTTGTTTGAAAACACCTTATCCATATCTCCGATTATTTCCGTGCGCTGTATGAAAACACTGAATATACCTATGGCTTTAAAATAGATATACGAGTATACAGCAAGGAAAACTTTATTTAAGAAAATCTACTTTATTAAATTTAAATGTATTAAATCCCCTATCAAAGACAGACGATTGAATACGATTAAACGTGTTCGTACGATATGGAAAAACTTATACATCAAGAAGTTTCACCATAACCAATAGAGGATGTACATTTGAGCCCTGCATACTTTACCGTAAATATGCAGCTCTACGACCTAAAAATATTAACAGCACAATATTATTTGTTGCATATCGAAACGGTAAGTATTACGCCGAACACGTTGGATGCCATACCATCAATGGCGTTCCGGAAATTGCTGCAGAATACCGGAAACTAGAAGATCCCAGAAAATATCCTGGACATGGATTGAGACAGTTCGCCAACCATGTTTGTGGAAAGTGGCACTGATTTACTCACTCTAAGAAGGCACGGAGGATGGCGTTCTCCCAATGTAGCAGAAGGATATATAGAAGAATCCATAAAAGGGAAAATTGAGGTATTACGAAAACTATAGGGCTTTTCAATAGGGACGACGCATTTTGTTTTTGACATTTCTCGAATAGGAGTGAAGTTAGCCTCGCAATTCTTTGACATTTTGTCAAAGTCAAACGTCAGTCTATGGCATTTAATCAGAAACACGCTTAATAAAGATACACGCAAAGTTCACGGTCTATTGAGACTACGTTGCGTGTGCTTACGCCAATTTTCGGTCAACGAAACCGTCTAAGAAGACGGACTATTGAACGATCGCAGGCGTTGAACATCAGTGTGACCAGGCGTTGAACATCAGTGTGATCAGTGTTTGTGGCGAATTTTGCTGAAGGATTTGGGTCTCCGCCCATATAAGATTGCGTTGACTCAAGAACTGAAGCCAACCGACCATTTTAAGCGTCGCACATTCCCTAATTGGGCTCTGGACCAGATGCAAGCTGACGACGACTTTCACAAGAAAATAATCTTTTCGGATGAGCCTCACTTCTCGCTCGATGGTTTTGTCAACAAGCAAAATTGTCGCATATGGACGAGTGAGCAGCCTGAAGTGATGCATGAGCGACAACTTTATCCAAAAAAATTAACTGTTTGGTGCGGTTTTCATTCCGGCGGCGTCATCGGCCCATTTTCCTTTTTTGATGATGGGCAGACTTTTTTCTTTGGGGTTACATTAAATCGCTGGTCTATGACAACAAGCCAGCAACGTTAGAAGAGCTGCAGGCCAACATCGAACGCGAAATTTCTGGTATTTCGGCCAATTTGTGTGCTCGAGTCATGGAAAATTGGGTCCAGCGTATTCAGTCGTGCCAGCGCTTCCGCGGTAGACATTTGAATGATGTCTTTACTTAACCCTTCTCACTAGCAAAATGTACCATTTGTTCGAGAAAATCAAAACATTTGCGAACAGTCTGCTTCAATAAATGCAGTTTCACAAAAATAAACTCCAAAAGGACTAAACTTATGCAATAATACGAATTGCACATTAAACGTAACCATTAATGATAATAATTACCAACCATTAATAATAATTTCACGTCCAGAAATAGATTTTTACGCTACTAAAATCTCCATTTGTCACACGCGCACGGAAAAATCCTTACATTACCGACCAGAGAATTATGTAAAATTCAATAAATATGAAGTAAACACAACGAATGGAATATTCTCTTACTTAGCTTTATACTTTGTATGTTTAAAGCAGAGTATTTATCAAGTTAATAAATAATAATTATTATAAGTTTCTGACTTATGACCAGATTTAAAATTATGGCGGAGGATCTGGTTAAAAAAAAATTTAATTATAATAGACTTCACCACGTGTTACTAATGCCTATCATTAATTGCTCGTTGAATAATATACTATTACATTAAAATAATATAATATAATAAAATATAGTGTGGCACTTAACATATCACACTATTAAATATTAAATTAAACCACTTAAATTTTCTATAGTGGAAAAGTTAATAATTTGTATTCAGCAGGACATAAATCAATGACGTAGAATGATTGTTTTCCAAAAATAAAAGAAGACTACTGCCAACTTTCTACTTGCTCCGGATATTATGATTTCACTTTCGGAGTGATATTCAAGAGAGCATCATTCGTTTTATAATTAGTTAAATATGAGACAAAAATCTTTCTCGTATATTTAATAATAGCCCAACTATTGTCGACTGTATATTTGCCAAAATACAGATGAATAAATCAAAAACGTGAGCATATGCATATAACTAATGGAATTTTTATTTTAAATAAATCTCCTGGCGGGGTTATGTGGACGAACTGGTGTAGGCAATCTCCCGTGTGATATTTGCAAGTGTCAGTGGCACAGCGCTGGCTGTGTCTGAGATATCAACTCCCCGAGATATCACCAGCAGCAGCAGGCAAGACTATAACTCAATTACACACTTTGCACTTTCCCGGTCCGTCTCGGGGCCTGCCGTCCTTCTTTGTCACAGTGGATTGCTCCTTGTTTCACTTGCACATTTTTCCTGGAGAATTTTCAGGGTAACATGTCGGGAAGCCAAGTGTTTAGTCGACCAGAATATTGAGAAGTGAATTTTTGAAGAGTATTATTTAATTAGTAAAATTAATTCATCTGTATGGATAATCAGTTTCCTGACGCGGGTGTCAAACTGCTGGGTTATAAAGAATTGCAACTGACACGCCCTGGCAATATTTTTTAAGGCCGGAATAATTTTTAATTTGGTAGACGGAATTCCGTCGTATTATTATTTTAAATATGTTACAAAATTTAAAAAAATTACTGAGTTACCACCGAATACACGAAATGCTTGAAATTGAGAAACAATAATATAATAACTAACCCCATTATTTCAAACTCGATTGCCTATTATATGTATCTGGAGAACAAAACATTTTTCTTTTTTTAAACACCGGTACCGTAATTGGGTGTCATATTTCTACATTTAAAAAACGTTTTCAACTTCTTGTCGCTTCCAATGTGATCGGAAATTAATAACAGGCTATTACTTTAAATAGATCACCCCACATATTATTAGATTTTTGGATTGTACATTACTGTGCAATAAAATTGAATACGCATTATATTTATCAAAATAAACGAACTTACCTTAACTTGAACTTCACCAATTATAATTATATGAAACGCCTCGTCCGAACAGATCAGATTGTAGTATACTCATTTCCGCTAGATGGTACCACACGCTTCAAAGATAGAATACATTTCTCCATGCTCTCGTTGCCATCGTCCATGTTTCGTCGCTTCATTCTAATTTTTTTAAAGCCATTCTATTGTTGCAACCTCGATTAGATCACAGGGATTCGAGTGAACTAAATTAAACTTGTTAGGAGTTAAGGGATGGGAGAGTTAAGGGATGGGTGGGAGTGATCTATTCGGACGAGGCGTTTCATATAATTATAATTGAACTTCACTTAAGGTAAGTTCGTTTAATTTTACAATTATATTCCACGCCTCGTCCTCTAGATCAGATTGTAGATGTTTAAAGCTGTTGCAATACCATAACCATTCGTAACTTTATTCCTCTAATTTATCACGTGAGAAATATAATTGTAACCTTAAAATAGAAGTTAAACTATTTTAGGTCTATAATTTAACACCAATTAACTCGTAACATTAGATAACGATAACTAACCAATAATTGCTTTTGCGAAGTATTTATTACTAAGTAACGGTCTGCTATAAAAGTTTGCCAATACTTGGGAGGTTGCTGACCATCCTGCTCTACTTTTTATTAGGTCTAAGCTTACCCCATTTCTGGGCGCAGCTGATGTGGCTGCGTGTCTTGTACTATGAGCCGTAAAAATAGTTCCAACCCGCTTTTCCCTAATACTAATTTAATCCAACGGCTGATAGTTTGCTTTGAGGCGGCGCTGTATGGTTTTTTGTATGTGATTAACAGCTTATTTTCATTTGTTGGTCGTAAACTCTCCGTTTTTTGGAGGTAACCAAAAAGGGCGCTAGCTGCGCAAAGGTGAGGTTTGTTATTGAAATTTGGCAATCTTAGTACCGGTTGCCATCTATTGGGACCCCAAGTTTTTATTACGTCGGGGATTTTGATCTCCGCAGCTTCTTTCGTTACATGAATATTTTGAACTGCATTTTGAACTGCAAGTCACTGCAAGTGTTGGAGTATTAATATTTTTAATTCAAGTATAAATAATCAATGAAACAGGTCGTACACCACTCTGAAGATCCTCAATGAAGGTGAAAGAACTTGTACAACTTCTATGGTTCGTTTCCGTGTGTATGTCCAGATATAGGACTGATAAGTGTATCTTCCCTATTATTCGTCTATTTGCTTATTTCTCTATGTAATGAAATGCTACAAACCCAAGATTACTTTTCACACACACATATATATATATATATATATATATATATATATATATATATATATATATATATATATATATATATATATATATATATATATATATATATATATATATATATATATATATATATATATTTCTTCTGGCCATGTGTTGTAATTGAACTCCTCTTAAACGGATGGACTGATTTTTAATTATTTTCATTAAAAAGTACAAAAATCTCGATAAAATAGTGATATTTATACTTTTCTTATAATTAAGTGAATTTATCTCCGAAATTATTAGTTCTACGGTTTGGGCTTACAGGACTTTATTTGTAGGAAATTAAATTATCTACAAAAACGCTTTTATACAATGTTGCTGTAAAGTACTAGTTTAGGAGAAAAAACATGATTTTTGAGCAAAAATCAACTTTACAATTTTTTACTGGCGAGATAGTTCATAGATTGTAAATTAGCCGTAGGAACCGTAGGATTTTAAAGAGGAAGGATCCCACTACAACTTCCGCCCATGGTCAATTAAATAGCATTAAATGTCGTAATGCTATAGATAATTAAATAAAAAAAATTACCGGTCAATCAAATGGGAATATTTCAAATTCATTTAGCGAGTACTTAAAATAAAAAATAAGAGCTCTCCTTATTTATAGAATTTTTTGAAGAAAATTGAATTTTTTTTATATGTTTAGAGTAATATTTCGTCAAAGGACTGAAAGAACAAAAACCGATATATATATATATATATATATATATATATATATATATATATATATATATATATATATATATATATATATATATATATATATATATATATATATATATATATATATATATATATATATATATATATATTTATATATATATACATACATATGTATACATATATATATATATATATATATATATATATATATATATATATATATATATATATATATATATATATATATATATATATATATATATATATATATATATATATATATATACATACATACATATATATATATATATATATATATATATATATATATATATATATATATATATATATATATATATATATATATATATATATATATATATATATATATATATATATATATATATATATATATATATATATACATATATATATAAATTTAAAGGTCCTATTTAAGTTCTAAACATAACTATTTTAAGTTCATAGAGGAATGAATTCCTTGTCAACAAATTAAAACAAAATCATGACATTATTTACAATTTAACTAGGTTACTACTATGCATAAAAACATTTTTGAACTACTATGCATAAAAACAGGTATGAGGAGCATTTCTTATGATATTCGCTCAAGTTCTTTAAGCAGGAACTAATTTACTCCGAAATGAGAAGGGATTATTGTTTTAACCATGGCGTTTATTCTGCATGCACCCTAAGATGAAGTGTGTATATCCAGAGAAATCCAGACGTATCTCAGTTGTTAATGCGGGATATCCATCTACGTCTTAAGAAGGGTAGAGGACTAGGAAGTAGGCCATCATCGCGGACTTATCCCTTTCTATTCTCTAATGTATTCTCTGTGTGAGGAGGATTTTACCTAAAGTTAACCCAGAACAACGTAAAGGTCTACAAGCGACTTGCCGAAGGGGCCTTATTAGCTCCTTTTAATAATTCATAAGTCGGAAGGTAATGGCCGTACAAAAGGCATCCGGTATTTTTTTCATGTGATATTTGTTTTTAGGCTCATACATAAGCCGTAACATGGTAGTGGTACTGATTCTGTGATTATTGTAAATGCAAAATATATTTTATTAGAACTAGGCATGCATGCAAGTAGCATTTTAACTCTCCAAGCAAGTTGATGTAATTCAAATCTATTGCAATAATTGACGGTAGACGCAATAGAAGGTCAACATATATAAAAACCAAAAAACATTTTTAGCTGTGTTTTTTAAGCTCTTTTTACAGATATGCGTTTGAAATTTTATTACAATTGAGTCTATCTTAGTAGCTTAATGCGAGCTCTTGATATCAATAGGAAGCCAATGGCGAATTTTAAAAAAATTACAACGAATTAATGATAGAACCCATAGAATCATAATATACCTACAACGTAAACAGACCAGGCCGTGTACAACAGACAAAGAGTCTGCGGGAGGAAATTTCAAGCCTAAGCCAAATAAATACAGAGTATCACACCGGCCGATGTAACCGGCTACACTGTGATTGGTGACTCCGTATTTTACTAATAACTTAATTAAAAATTGCCAGAAAATTAAAAAGATAATAGACATAGCTTTGACATGTCATATCATGAATTACCAAAGACAAAAACTTATTAAACTATGTCTCATTAAAAATAAATGTACACTGAAGCATCTCTGAAAACGGTAGGTATGCGAGATTATAATCTCGGAGCAAAGTGCGCTAGTCGATCGGTCACCGTCCCCGCTAAAATGGAAATATATGTATAGCCATAGCACAAATGAAGTGTGTACAACGGTGCAAAGATTAAAAATTTAGTGTGAAATGTTTTAAATAATAAACTATACTGAAAATATAAAAATCATAAATATTGACAATACATGATTGGTTGACAGGTAGCTATTTTTATTAGGAAAGACAACGTAACAAAGGAAGTGTTCTTGTTTTATGTGGATAGACTTCCTTCACTACGCATAATAATGCGAAGAGTTCACAAAGGCCCTTGCAAACGGTAGCTACGTTTTCTCTTCGAGAAAAGTAGTAATTAATAGAGTTAAACATAAGTCAATATAATAAATTTGGATATAACACTAATCACCTATATTTCCAAAGTTTTAATCAGGCAGTAAAATAGTATCTAGGGTGTCCTAGATACGTAGCAGTTTTCATCGCATCAAGAGAAGGATTTCAAGGCTGTAAAATAGCATAACAACAAGTTAATTTCCAATTTCCAAACAGTTATCTCTATATCTGCAAATTCCATTTCGAGTAGTGTTTATGTTTTTCGCTGTGAGTTGTCTTGAGCTGTTAACACAACAAGGAAGGTATTTCATCAAACCACCAGTAGAGGTCTCCACCATAGTGCAACAGTGTCTTACACCTGTGATAGTTTTGTGTTTAAAAGGATTAACATTGACAGGAAAAGGTAGCAAACATAACACTATCTTTATAATATTCATTATAAGAAATTACAATATTGCTTCGTTTTAAATATGTTTCATATTGTTCGTCCAGGATTTTGATATCCCATGTTCATTGTAGTTTATGGCATGATAGGTTATCTCAGGGGAGACTAAATATATTCTTCTTCAATGGTATTGAACTGCCATCCCTAAATCACTATTAAAAATAAATACATGGACTAGTTAAAATGCAAACTAATTTCTGTTCTTCCAAAATCAATTCCGTAATAATAATAATATTAATAATAATAATAATAAAATATATTAAAATAATCTTTGCAAAGCAGTATTCATAATATTCACTATTATTTTATTGAGAGCAGAACTCACAACAGCAGAAATAAAACAACAAAACAAACTCAGAAATTTGCATTGTGAAAATAATATATTATGTGTATTGTAATGAAAAATTACCAATTATTATTCTTTACCATATTTCAATTTATTGACCACCTTATATACACTCCAGTACATTTGAAGTCACAGATGCAGAACAACAAAAATGAAAAATACACTTACGCATATACACTAACAAAAATCAAAAATATATGGTAGTTAAAAAAAAGTTAAATATTTTCTTTAAATGATGGGTATAAAACAATGAAATGCTGAAAGCTTGTAGCTGAAATGTTGTAGTAAAATCTATGAAATTTTGCCATACTGTTCAGACTAACATCTTTATGAATGTATAAACAATTTTTATATACATTTAAATGTAACTCTTTTTTCTTAGTCATGCCGTGTATAATAATTATGTACCTCAGAGTGACTAAATTTATGTTGCTCACATTCACAAAAATATTTAAAAGTGTATGGAAAATAAAAATGCATGAGATTGGGAGGATAGCAGAGAAGTTTTTTAAACAAAATCCTACAGGGTGCATCTGACGCTGTCTCTTCAACTGTTCTAATGGCAGTTTCAGAAGTCAGTCGGAAAACCTTAAGTATATGAATAAGTTCAATTTCCTCACAAAAGTATGCCATAGGATCTGAAAATGAGTGAAAAATAAAAAAAATTATCCATGTGCCTGAATAATACAATACGTACAATATTTCTGGTTAAACACGATTTCAATTGCCGCATAGAGAATATTTGGAATGAGAATCTAGAATAGACAGGCTCAATATGGCTACTCTAATTAAAGTTTGTATCACGAACCCAAGCATAACCCAAGAAGCCAAGCAGTCTAGCAGGCTCGGATCTTGGGGACTATTTATCGGAGCTCTCAAGCAAATTTTGCGTTCTGTATTGATTTAGTTTCAATGTATTAGCAGAAAACCATTCATTTGCTCTCTCTAAGTCACTAATTGCTAAATCATTCCGCCTCTAATCAGTAGAGTGGTGTCATCTGCGAACAAAATAGAAGTAGTATATATGATATGGTTTCGTAAATCGTACATATGGAGGAGGAAAAGGACCGGCCCCAAAACTGATCCCTGCGGAATATCATTTATTTAGGGAGAGTGCTAGACGCTATACCCTTAAAAGAAACAAACTGTTTTCTATTAAAAAATAAGATGAAGAGCTTGAGTGCATTTCCTCTAATTCCATAGTATTCGTAATATTAAATAAACCGAAGACCATCCACATTCTCGGCATTGATAAACATCAGAAAACAGTATAAAAATCCCTTTTTGCAAATATGCTTTATTATTGTTAAAATCGCATTATTTTCATATATCAACAACAAGGTCTCTGGGTTTTTTCGACAATATTTGTCATTACGAATACAAGTTGCTGCCATGACGTAAATAATTATGAGCGCGAAGCTCGAGTTTAAGTGACAGACAACGATTTAAGTAACTACAATTCGTGAAGAAGTAGCAAATTCAACTTCAAATAATACAAAAATATGCCATGCATCAAATAGGGACCCGCTTGATTGTTCTTGTTGGAATAAAATTCATAGTTTTTTTGACGTTTATCTGACATAAATATTGATGCTGGAATACTCTGTTTTCTCTCTGTTCTCTCTTTTGACGTAAATATTGTCAGTGTAATATGCTATTGCTGAAATACATTGGTGAAAAACACTGAGTTGAATTGTCATTGCAAAACCACAGCAGAAGCTTATAAGAAAATTTTAGAACAGAAAACTTACAGTCATCACTATAATAATAGCTAGTGCCTGAAATTAATTTGATTATCTTATGTAGCTTTTTAACTACATATAGTTAGCCAAAATAAATGGATCTATTTGCCTCTCACTCTACTAAATCCCAACCTTAAGAAAATATATGCTTTGTTACAATTCAGAGAAGGATCCAAGGAGATTATTTTTTTAGGAAACCATCTCTAAAAAAATACGGTCATTATTTACTATATCTAATTTTACCATAAAAAAAACAAAATAAATATATTCACATATACACAATGCCACCAGAATTCCAAAACATGCAATATTGTGCTTTACGAATATTAGAAAAATCGCCTTGCTCCTTCGATTTGTTGCGATTTTTATAAAAAAAGAATTCATATGCGCAAGATTTTAATAGTTCATGACTCATAGAATGTTTTATTGTTGCTTTTTATATATGGAAATACGGCAAAAGTCGGTAAAGTAATCAATTGCCAGAAAGGCTTATACTAAAAGAGTAATAAGAATCATGTCATCATGAGCATCGTCAAATATTTTTAAGAAAATAGCTCAAACATTAAGAAAAAGCATTAAATATATATTATGTCAGAATAAAGTACCTAAAACCATCCAAATACACTTTAGCCTTTCATGACACGCATTAAAAACAAGACCACGGATACACGCAGCGGTCTCACAGACCATAATTAAAAAAACTTGCTAAATTTTACAATTTCTATATCTTTTGGGACCAATAATAGGTTTTAATACATTTTTTTGCATATTTTATTTATAAAAATTGTGTTTGACAGAAATATTTGTTATTAACTTTTTAATCGAAATAAGTATTTTTGATAAATCCATTAGGTATAATAAAATCTGAAAATATGTTTACAAAACGAAAACAATAACTCTTACATGTCAGAATTTTGACAACATTCTGTACACACCACGTTAGCATGTAACATACATAAAAATTCTACTTAATTCTCTCTTAATTCTAAAACTCCTACAGTAGTATCGCGTTTCCCTGTTCTTTTTTCTATCGCAAGAAAAACAACGTTCATGCTCATCTGTTTCCCTTGCATTAGGTAAAGTTGGGTCAGGTATAATCCACTGAGCTCCCTAATTCTTGGATTTAAAGTTTTAGGTATGATACCAAGATGATCGTTTTTCATGTAGTCTTGTGCCAAACTCATAGATAGTTGAGGCAAAGAGTCTCTTCGGACAATTTTCGAATTTGGGGAATTGGCTGTAAATATAAATGAATTGATGAATTTCAGCAACGTTCATCATGCTAAAAAATATCACATTGGGCACCTTTTAGTACTGCGTGCGCAGTTGTATGAACTGCATAGCTTATCTACAACATCGACACCTCCTTTGGTGTCGTTATAAGCCTCAATTATTTCTGGAAGCCCACTTTCTGTCGAAACTCTATCGTCGCCATGTGCCGTTGAGAGTAACAAAACATTTGTGTTCCTTTTTGGGGATATACGATACAATTGTACAATCAGATTCAAGGCCAAACATACTCGATCCAACAAGTGTTCCTCTGTCTTATCTAAGTTCTGCTGTTAATTCTCGCTTGTTCTTGGTTCCAATAAGATGGTTCTCCTGATGGTTCCAATAAGAGTAAATTTCTTGGATTTGAAACTTTTGGCTAACTGCACACTAGTAAACCAATTATCAGTGGTGATGTTTCGATTAGATCCAGGTATGTGCTCTCCTTTCAACTATTGCTTTGGCAGAGTTTTCCATTCTGAACGGACCTATAGGTTGTTAGGCAACATACACCTTCATTGAACTTGTATACCACATATTTGCATCACAAAGTGCAAATATCTTAATGCCATATTTATTTGGCTTTCTTGGCATATATTGCCTAAAACTAGATTTTCCTCTAAACGCCTCCAATTTCTCATCAACAGTTACCAATTCTGAATGTCTGTAAGCAGATTTGCAGCATCTAACAAATTCCTCAAAAATCTGACGGATGGGGGCCAATTTATCGACTTGTTTTCTTTCTTCCCTGGTATGGATGTTGTCAAATCTTAAACACTGAAGAAGAAACTTAAATCTATTGATACCCATTATAAGACGGCATGTTTCGATCCTAGTTCCATCTACACGCCACATATCATTTATATTTAGGTGATTTGTTTTCCGTAACACCAGTAAGATACAGCAACCCCAATAAAGCTTTTATTTCTGTTAGAGTCGTTGGCCTGCAATCTCTTTCTCGCGAGTATTTGTCTTGAACCGACGTAATCTTGATGTTTGTACATTCTACTATTATATTTAGTATTTCATCCGTAAATAACGACCCAAAAATATCCAAAGGCGTTACAAGGTGTTTCAAAGTGCGACTTACTCCCGGAAGAACTTTTACTATATTGTATTGAGCAGTTTTAGTGTTCTTTGGATCTACAGTGAGTAACTCTGTAATCGCTGTCATCTATTTCTTGCTCTGTGTCGCTGGTATCAGTTTGAACAGATACATGGTCTATCTCGTCATCGACGTATTCGTCGCCTGTTTGTACTTCTTCGAACAGACGTTGGAGTCTTTCAACTTCCTTTTCGTAACGGGCCATTACTGTATTGAGTTTATACAAAAACAATAAACAAATAATTTATTAGGATAATATTTCTTTCTTACCCGAGAGAAATGGGATAGAAAACACGCAGCGGTCTCTGGCAATATGGCGTAGTTTGCCTATTCACGTAGGGATTTTTAGGAGTACTTAGTTGATGTGTCACCATCTCACGCTGAATGTATACTGAACCGCGCTGTGTTCGACAACAAGTAATAAAGAAACTATAGCAGATTTTTAGATCCTGCGGTCTGAGAGACCGCGCGCCTGTCATGAAGGATTAATCGTATAATTTGGGCTAAAGAAAAACCAACTTGTTGAGAAAAAATTACAGTTTCCAGCAGGAAGTTCTACAATAGTTGTATAAATCAGTTCTGTGCAAGAATTTATATAATTCGCAGATATATTTTAATACAATAAAAACGGTATAAACGCACGAAAATACCTAAAATAGAAATATTAGCTATGTAATTAGTAATTCAAGAAATATTTAGTTTTAGAAGTCTTAATAATTAACCTTGAGTTTTTTCTTAATTACAACGTATACCTATACATAAAAAAGATTGAAATTTCCTTTTAATTGTATCTCAAATAAGTGGAAACATTATAATTATTTTAGAGGTACATTAGCATGTACCAAACAACTAGAATCCGGAATTAAACGAGGCCCATCGATCTTAACATTTCGAAAGAGACGATCCCTGTTAATACCAGGGTGGCATTAGTCTAGTTCTATTTTAAAGGGTTTGAATAATCGCCGGGCACCTAGCTTAACCCCTTCTAAGATAAATGTCAACCGCCCCCTCATTACCTCGCAAATCAACCCTCTGAAATCTATCTAAGGCTGGGTAAAATTGCGAAAAATCCGGGGCATTGTTAACACCAAATTCAAGTCGGTTAACGAAGTTTCCTCGGAGGGATTTTCTAACGAAGTTTTTTACTTGTAAAGGGATGTTTTTTACGCCCTAGGCTTATCTTTAAGGGCTACTTTAATTGTGAGCGGATCCTCTAAATTTTCTTTTCTCCCTCGCCTCTAAATTGCCGTATTTATTTTATACTAAGCTCTTTTCTTTTGAATTAGTCATTGCTTTTGATTATATCCGAAACCCAATATTTTTCAATCAGGCAGCGGCATTCATCTAAGATTGGATTTTCGGAAGTGGTATTTATTTCCTCGGGCGAAGTTGATTTTTAATAAATTACAAGTTATGCAAAAGATATTTCACATCTTGCTTGTGGGCGTTTTATTTTACAACTGGATTTTGAATCAATTTGCTTTAAGTTCAAGTAGAATATGGGAAATTAATAATTGCATACTTCTATTTTACTTTTACTGCGGCCAAAGTAAATTATATTCGACTATCTGTTTAGTAAAAGTGCTGGTTTTATTCCTAGTTCAATAAATTGAACTATTATTCTGCCACAATACTGTGCCATTGTGACACTGCACGTTAAAATTCGATAGATGGATTTAGATCTCGTCTGACCTGATCTAACGTCATGCTATTACATTTTAATACGGGAATATTTACATACAAATTTTATGAAACGCTTTAGAAAAATGCTTTTGCAAAATTTTATGAAACAATATATATGTAGTTCTTGATGAAACAATTCCGAAAACTGTAATTAAACTCAAGACCTACCCTTGGTATAATTCCAATATTATTAAGTACATTAAATTGAAACATAGAGCATGGCGTGACTTCAACTTCAAAAACTTCAATGAGCTCCTAGCACATGAGTAAATTATTAAGAACATGTGTCAAAGATTGAAGTGGAATATAAAAAATATTGTTATGACAGAAGAAAATATAAAAATAAATCCTAATAAGTTTGGCAGTTCATTAACAGTAAGAAAACTAGTAATAATTTACCGACTGATATGTATTACAAGAATAATCATTATGTAGGCAACAAACAGTTGGTTAGTGCTTTTGCAGAATATTTTTCAAGTTCTTATATCACCCCTAATGGTTCAACCGAGGACAAGAACGATTTGGTAGATGAAAGTAATGATTTTTTCCAATTAGATTAATGTACAGAGCAAGAAGTCAAGAAAAACCGAAGTACACAATGGGCCCTGATAAAATTCCAGCTTTTATTTTACACGATTGTGCCACTGTGTTCAAAAGTCCACTAACATTTTTATTTAATTTGGCTCTCAAATCACATGTATTTCCTGATTCATTGAAGTGTTCGAAAATAATTCCCATATACAAAAAAGGTGATAAAAATAACATTGAAAATTACAGACCTATAACGATTGTCAATAATTTCTCAAAATGTTTTGAAATTTTGTTGTATGAACCAACGTTTTCTTATGTAAAACATCGCATTACGGAATACCAACATGGCTTTTTTAAGGGAAGATCGACCTCAACAAATCTTTTTTGTATAAGCCAATATATATCTGACGCTATAGACGCTAATTCGCAAGTTGACGTTATATACACTGATTTCGCTAAGGCATTTAACAGACTCAATCACAGCATTTTACGTTCAAAATTTAAGAAAAATTGTTTTTCAGGAAATTTATTGCTATTTTTTAAATCATGTCTCGAGAATAGACACCACTACATTGAGTACTGTGGTCAGCAGTCTGTAGAATTTATATCTACATCGGGTGTACCACAAGGCTCTGTGTTAGGGCCGTTATTTTTTAATATTTTCATTAATGATATTATAGTTGACATTGGCGTAAATTGAATATTTTATGCTGACGATACGAAGTTGTATAACAAGGTAAATGATGTAAAGGATTGCTTGGTTTTATAAGCTGCCCTTGATAAAATTAGTAAATGGTGTAATTTAAACAAGTTACAATTAAATATAAGTAAGTGCAATGCTCTAACATTTTCTAAGAAACTTCACCTTGTCGAATTTAATTACACTTTAGAAGAGTCAGTCCTTACCCGCCCACCAACATTTCGTGACCTCGGTATAACTTATGACAGTTAACTGTCTGTCAGATATCATATAAACACAATTACCAGCCAAAGCTTTAGGACACTCGGATTTTTAATTAGGAGGTGTTCTCATGACTGTAACAACATGCACACTCTGAAATTGTTATACCAATCTTTTGTTAGATCCAAATTGGAATATTGTTCAGTTGTTTGGTCTCCTCATTATAATATTCACATACAGAATTTAGAGAGAATTCAGAGACGTTTCTTAAAGACATTGTGTTATAAGGAAGATGGTGTCTATCTTGCTATTGGCTTTCCTCAAAGTGAACTTTTAAATAGATACTCGCTGTCGAGTCTTGAGTCTCGAAGAATTATATCACAGCAAATATTCCTTTACAATTTAATAAACAATATAACAGACTGCGGTACTATTTTAAGTTTATTGAATTTTCGGATACCAAGGCTGGGTTCTAGACAAAACTCATTATTTTATTTACCCACCCCTAGAACCAAAATTCAAAAATCCTCACCCCTATATAAGATGTGTGAAAATTATAATAATCTTCAATATGAGTTTGATATATTCCACTGCAATGTAGCTGCGATAAAAAATTTAACTCCCTAGTCGTAAATTATAAATTATAATTTTGTTTTGTTTTGAGTTTATTTGCAGTACTATATTTTTATTGATAAAACACATTTATTATATTGATATATCTGTATATTGTATCTTATATTATGTACATACTTATATCTCCTGCCCAGTAATTGGAATTTCTGTTGGGTAGTGTATTGCTAAATAAAACAAATAAATAAATAAAATAAATATGGGATACATAATAAATACGGGAATATTTTTTTTTCTTAAGATCGTTCAGTCTATGATAAAAAGGAGCATTAGTATACTATGCTGGGGTCATACAATATGATATCAGCTTCCAAATCAATTGCCTTTATTTAATTAATTTTGCCATTGAAAAATCTAGTGGCGAGTAATATAGTTATACAATACATTCAAATGTAGAGAAAATAAATATTAACTAAGTGTAATAATATAAGAAAATAATAATTGTGGGATAGCTTTTGAGAAGCTAAGGATTACGCGTCGCCTCACTCGGCTATGCGACGGAAGGCATTTATTTATTCTTCCGAGTTACTTGACACCGTCGCCGTCCGTCGGTAGAATGCCGCCAAGAAGCCGTACACGTTTAAATTAAACTTTCCGCGGCAAATTAACCCCCTACTAATTTCCACATACCAAAATCAATAATAGAATAGAAACAAACAAGACGTAATTGTAACGGAGGACGTAAAATAAACGCCAACTCAACCTAAGCCGGTAGAAATTGTAACCAAAAACGTAGCGCATGATATCACAGTGGCCCAGCTTAATCGTACTCGGCATGCTCAAGTTATTGCTACGGTTAGGTAAAGGGTTGACCTTAAGATGCCTCATTGGTTAGAGTGGGGGCTGCCTCAGACCCCATTGGTGGCCCGCAGGACTGCTGTGCTAACCTTTACTATCAAGATCTATACCGAGAACGAGGTTTCCTGTTCTAGCGTTAGTCCTGGAGCTTCGCGTACTTCAGATGCAGGAAACAGTCACCTGACACAATTTTGATTTTTCATAAAGAATCGAGTTTCTAAGTTTCTGCATACCTAAGATATTTTTAGCGGCAAATTTCTAATGAAGCAATATATAGTTTTAGATGGTATATTATTTGTTCTGCAATCCATTAATAGCTTATTAATGTAATATGATACAGCTTAACAGTTATATTAAGTTGCAATATAGATTTGGCTAAGTGTATATTAGCCAATATCAGTACGTAGTTAAAAGATATTTTAATTTTCATATCCTCCTGTCATACCGATATACATAAATATATATTCCCCAGGAAGCAAATGAAGACTTATATAGTAATGGATCCATTATGAATTTTATAATAGAAAATATAGAGCAAGTATTGTGCAAGTATTTGTACTAAAATTCCCGGTCTATTTCCGAACTGCTGCTGGGTTTGCAGGATCTCAAGTTATTGCTTGAAGGAAATATGGGGATTATGGGACGTTATTAGCAAGACCGATCCTTTGACTTCTCAACGTAAGAGGATCGTCGTGTGTTTTGTGCTGCTATTATCCTTTTTAAGATATTTTTTATTGGAGACATACCTATTATAATAAAGCCTTTCCTTTGTTAATATCTCATATATAAAATAGACTTATTTCCTTATTTCATTTAAACACCTATGCTATATAATATATATATATATATATATATATATATATATATATATATATATATATATATATATATATATATATATATATATATATATATATATATATATTGTAATGTTTATCTCTTTGTTCAATTTTGCAATTTAATTTTCTTATTTATTTTGTAATTTTAACTCTTATCTCAGGGATGGATTCAGCGTTGCACGCTTATGATTAATTTATTTAATTTTAATGTTTAATTTTACGAAATAATATATGAATACATATAGATCAAACAAATATAATAAAAAATTAAAATGTATGTATTGTACAATAAAACTACTTACTTAAAAACTACCTACTAATCTACCCCGTATTGTTATTTTACGATGAATGTACGAAACATACACAACCAACACTAATTTGCAAATTTGACGCTGTTAAATACGAAATGAATACCTAGGTACCTTTATTCTTCGTGCACAAACAAATTCAGACTGCCATATGCCACTTCTACTCACGCCTATGTCTATAGTCTCTCCAGTCTATAATCTCTGCCAGTTATCGCTTCCTTACTATCACCACTCGGAATCACTTCTTAGTCCAATTAAAACCTTCATATATATGTCCTGATGATTCTCTCTCCTCTCAGCTTGTCCTTTTAAATCTTCATCCGCTTTATTTCTACTTTTATATCGCCACTTCCAAAATGTCTAATTAATTTTTCCCCAAAACTTCAAACATCCCCTTACCAACCACTATCTCGATTTTTTTTACAATTTTTACCAAACTATATCCTACCTACCTTTTTAAATGTTATTATACATCTTTATTATTCCGTTTGTTCAATATATATCCATCATCTATGTTTATAACATCTATACATAAATCCTACCGGATAAGAGTGAAACAAAACAACCATATAAACATGTATTTATCCATATCAGATGCAAACATTACATCTTTGGTATGCATGTGTGTGGAACTAGCTCATACTCTCTTACACACTGCATCAATCCACAATACCACTACTACATTTCGTTAAAATATATATATATATATATATATATATATATATATATATATATATATATATATATATAATAATAATAAAAGGCCTTTATTCCATATAAAAAAAAAAACAATAATAACAATAATAATAAATGAGGAGGCGAAGTTCAGTACCCAGGTACTGTTCTCCCACTTAACCCCCTGGATTCCTAAGTTCTACGTCCTAATATAATATTGTATACCTATTTTATTGTACACTTGCATTTTACACTTGCCCAAAAGTATGATAAAACTATTGACCATTTAACAGTGAGTTACGCAATCGTATTTTAAATCCTTTTGTATTGCACGATTTGATACTAGCAGGTATTTTATTATAAATTTGTGAAATATTATAAGTAAAAGATCTTTGGAATAAAGCAGTTCTATGAGCAGGAGGAGTTATTAAAGATTTTCGTCTTATGTTAATGTTATGAACATCGGTTCTAAATCTAATTTTTTGATAGAGATATGGTGGTGTTTTCGTGGAGACTATCTTGTGAAATAATATTGAGGAGTGAAGTAGACGTCTATTTGTCATATTTAACCATTTAATCTCAGAAATTTTGTGAGAAACATGTTCTCTGCGTGTAATACCACAAATTAATCTTACACACGAATTTTGCACCCTTTGAATTTTTTTTGAAATGTCACAGTCCAAACAAGGTCCATATATTACATCACAGTATGCAAAATGAGACAGAACGAGAGAATCACACAATAATTTAATTGTACTTTTATTCAATAGCTGCTTACTAGCATATATCTTTTTAAGGCTGCAAAATGATTTTTTAATGCAGCTATTAACGTGAGTTTTAAATCTTAAATTCGTATCAATTACTAGCCCCAAGTTCTTTGCCTCGTTAACAAATTCAATTGATACATTATCAATTTCAATTTTTATATTATCACTAAAACTGTTGCACAATTTGTTCTTTCCAAA
>CAXKVY010001402.1:0-124479 GCA_964058915.1 Tetropium fuscum
TTTCAAGTAGGGCGTTCCCAAGGAGAATATAAGAGGTATAGATCAGTGTTTTAAGGTAGCAGAAGAACATTCAACATAAACAAAAGTAAGCAGATCATAAAAGTTATTCAAAATTTACATCAATGAAAACCAGTACCTACCTAAATAAACACGCTACGTGTCAAGAGTAGCAAATATCCAGAGTGCGATTATACACCACTAGATGGCGGCAGGTGAGCTTGCTGAGTAAGCAGTTTTTCTGGATAAAAGTACGAGACCATTCCGAGAGAGGGAGGCAGTTGTTGGTGTAGGTAACAGAGCATCGATAATAAACAAGTTAAAGTGCGGTTAAAATTGGTTTGTGTCGTACTTCGATTACTGCAAGGATTACTTAAACGTATTAAGGTAATAACATTTCAAAACAATTTTAGTTATAAGAATGCATTGTTTAAGAGGCCCACTGCCCATGTAATTAATTTTAAGTTGCGTAATTTGGCGTAGGATCTATATTAAGTTTTCTTTCTAAGATTTCACTACTCATAGTGAATTGTAATTTGTATTTATGCATTCAAGCATACTGCTACTTTGCAGGATAATGTGCGAAATCACATACTTCTCTCTTGTGGTTTAATTTCAGTCTTATAGACATATATTTACTTTGTTTTGTGAATAAAATAATCAAGTTTTCATAGTTTCTGCATTATCATTATTCTCATATAAAATTATGAAAATAACCTTCTATAATTAAACAAAGTTTTAAAATTTCAATTCTCAATAAGATTTGCTTCAATTCATTTACCAGCAAATAGTTTCGACTTTCCAAAAGACCTAGTTGAACTTCCCTTACTGGACTATAGAGGACTCATGCTCAGCAGTGAACTTTAATATTTAATAAAAATAAATGTTCAAAGAACTGGCGCCTAGGGAAATTTAGCAGTGTTATCAAGATCGTGACAGTATAGCAGACTTGTCAGGTGTTTATACTCTGTGTCTTCACTGCATAACTTATATATAAAAAATATTATCCATATATAATATTTATACTTTTTAAATTTTCTAAATTATCTCCAACGTGAGACATTATTAAAAAAATATTCATATTATTCATTATACCAAACATAACAATTGTCCCCACAACGTGGGGCATATTTTCATATACATACAATTATATAACAATATATATATATATATATTTTGTGAAAAGTAATCTTGGGTTTGTAGCATTTCATTACATAGAAATAAGCAACTAGACGAATAAGAAAGAAAACACACTTACCAGTACTATATCTGGACACACATACGGAAATGAATCACTATGCATATGAAAACGAACCACTTAGAAGTTGTACAAGTTCTTTCACCTTTCTTGAGGATCTTCAGAGCAGTATACGATTTATTTCATTGATCATTCATACTTGAATTTAAATTACCAATACACCAACACTTGCAGTGACGTTTTATGACATTAGTTTTTAACGGAACTCATTCTTAGAATACACAAACCTAGTCTACTATTTATATTTGTTCTATTTGAACATATTATATATAAAAGCATTAGGCATACAGTTATCCAGAAGATGTTAAAGTTTAACATCTTCTGGATAACTGTATGCCTAATGCTTTTATATATAATATGTTCAAATAGAACAAATATAAATAGTAGACTAGGTTTGTGTATTCTAAGAATGAGTTCCGTCAAAAACTAATGTCATAAAACGTCACTGCAAGTGTTGGTGTATTGGTAATTTAAATTCAAGTATGAATGATCAATGAAATAAATCGTATACTGCTCTGAAGATCCTCAAGAAAGGTGAAAGAACTTGTACAACTTCTAAGTGGTTCGTTTTCATATGCATAGTGATTCATTTCCGTATGTGTGTCCAGATATAGTACTGGTAAGTGTGTTTTCTTTCTTATTCGTCTAGTTGCTTATTTCTATGTAATGAAATGCTACAAACCCAAGATTACTTTTCACAAAATAAATATGAATAGCAAAGAATTTCAAAGCTAATATATATATATATATATATATATATATATATATATATATATATATATATATATATATATATATATATATATATATATATATATATATATTTTGTGAAAATAAATATAAATGATCAATGAAATAAATCGTATACTGCTCTGAAGATCCTTAATAAAGGTAAAAGAACTTGTACAACTTCTAAGTGGTTCGTTTCGGTGTGTATAGTGGTTCATTTCCGTATGTATGTCCAGATATAGCACTGGTAAGTATATCTTTCCTCTTATTCGTCTATTTGCTTATTTCTCAATGTAATAAAATGCTACAAACCCAAGATTTTCACATACTTTTCACAAAATAAATATGAATAGCAAAGAATTTCAAAGCTAATATATATATATATATATATATATATATATATATATATATATATATATATATATATATATATATATATATATATATATATATATATATATATATATATATATATATATATATATATATATATATTGTTATGGAATATATTTTATGATATATATTAATTATGTTGAGATATGTCACCACGTTGGGTAGACAATTTGTTTTACTTTGTAGATTATGATATATTATTATTAGTATATTATATTATTAACACGTTAAATAATAGTTTAACATATCAATATTATATAGTATTCTTTGCTCCACGTTGTGTTAACAATTTTGAAAATATTTGATTTTATTCTACATTATGGAATATGTAGATATTCTCAACAATTATAGATAGAGGTTTAATATTTATTGAAGGTACCTGCTTACTTCAATTTCCTTATAATCTGTAAACTCTTAGTTCTATGGGCGCCAGTTAACAAACTAGTGAACAACATTGAAGATATATATTACATTGTAATAATTATAGTACGTCTTACAACTATCTAAAAAAAATACGTGATAATATTAAAAATATATGCACTTAATGCCTGAATATTTCATTAAAGTATTATGGAGTCTATTGATTTTCAGGTCAATGCCTACCTCGAGAAAGCCTGTCCTCAAGGGACAATACCAAACAAGAGCAATAACTACGGGACCGTCCCTGATCACCAATTGTGGTTTTCTTTCATCATATTTAAGTGAACAAAAAGGAAAACAGAATCGACATCTGACCCTGCAGGGAATACAAAAATCTTGGACAATTCAATATTAAAATTCCTAGAGTATTCTTGGTCCACATAATTCGTGGTGAATAATGCCAAGTAGCTCTTATCTGTTAATTATCATTGTCAATTTATAACAAAAACACCAGTTTAATAAAATGTTCACAATGTTTTTATTTGATCTATGACAATTGTATCTCTGTAACAATAGCTTCTTCAGATGGTGGAAATTAAACTACTAATTAATACAAATACAAATTTCCTTAAAATAAGTGATAATGCATTTCTTGGTATAATTCCATGAACGATAGAATTAAAATACAATTATTGAAATACAAGTGTAATGAATGAAAAAAACAGTACTTCTAAAACAAATTAAAAGTTAAGAATTATGAATATTATTTCGAACATTTAAGTAATAAATAAATATGAGGTTTTTGTTCATTAATTTCTAAACATTCTAGTAATATCAACTTTAACTATTTGCCTTACTGGTCTAAAATCTTTAAAGACGCCATTAAAAGAATTGTTAGTTTTTAGTAAATGGTTAGAAAACGTTGAATCCGTTTTATTGTTTGAATATGATTTTTGTGTTCAGCAATACGTCTTTAAATGTTTTTACCTGTTTAACCAATGTGAACTTTAGGGCAAGTGTTACAAGTTAATTTATTGACCCCGGATTTATAGTTCTTAATGACATGAAAATGAAGTGTATATTAGTGTTATAGGCAGTATTAAAAATCACATTTCTTTACATATGAATTATGATGACACTCGTACAATAGGGTTTCCAATATAAGTTAACATACAACACACAATGTTTAGAATAAGTTATTTGGTTTTTTACAAGGGTCAACTAGTTCGATTGCCAAAAACATTTTTGTGTAATAAATTGACAATTAAAGAAGGATTGAATCCGTTACTATACGCTTTTTGTTTAACTATATTCAGCCCAGTATTAAAATTAATTTCGGATTGTGGAAAATTTAGTAGTCTATGTGTCTATGTATCATAATAATTATGGTAAACAGATACTTTTTGTTGGAATTGAAATTGAAATTGTAAATGTATGTTTCAAACGCATGTTTGGTTGCAGATCTTGATCACAAATTGCACAATTTTCATCAGACATAGCTAGTCATTTTAATAAATGAAGGAAACAGACGCTAAATATTTTTAACACAACACGCTCAGAGATTTAAAGTAAACTGAATGAGATAGAGATGTGCAACACTATGTTGAAACAGCAGAAATCGGTTAGATGACAAAGTGACACTTAAGTAACACTCTAGATTACAAGCATACTTTTAGAGTAACAAGTGAAAAATTAACGAGAAAACTAGATTTTCTACAGCTTATTTTCGCGCTCTAGCAGCCAAACCGTTTAACCAAAAAATACACTTGAAGGGTGCTTTTTTGTAGGAAATTTATCGTTCTTTTGTTTTTGTATAATATGGTTTACCTCCAAAAGTGCATATTTTTATGACTTTTTGGAAAAAAACTGAAAAAAGGTCGAAAATATTGACGCTTTTCGTGATTTTCGTTGTGAATCCATATCCATGGGAAGTAGCAAAGTTGAAGTTCGAATTAGGCAACCCAAAAAACATTTAGAACGAGTGAGAAAAACTCTTCTGAAACTGACACCCCCGTAGACGATTTGGCGAAACTATTTGTTATATCGAAACAATTGTCATGGTTAAAACAAAATATAGTGAAAATATTATAAAACCGAATTGTTTTTGCTAGGAATTGACATGGATTTTCATCAAGTAAATGTCAGCGCCATCAATTAATTATCATTGTGTTTGGGATTTAGTGATGCTTTAACTCTCACATGTTCCGCAACGAGGAGTAACTGCCAATTAGATTTTAGTCTCGCAAGCTGCCCGAACTCGCTTCTATGAGTAGGTTGAACCCTCTCAACAAATAACGTGCCCCTATGAATAGATAACCGGATAGTTGTTGGCCTGTCTAATTCAGCTTATCCGAAAGGACGATCGATTTATAAAAAATGTCAACCATAAAAAGAAAACCACTATTATTGGGTATGTTCAAACTTCCATTATGCACTAAACAAGCCATTGTTGGCGCCGTAATTTAATTCCGTTCCATTGAATATAAAAATATCCCCAGAGGCCCCCCTGGGACCCGTTGTTTGTTTTTCCCTTCGACGCAAACCAAAGATGTCACTGAGACTCTCCTATTATTAATTCTATACGCACTTAAATTGTCATATATTATCGTTGCCTATTGTGCTACAGATAATAGAGAATTTACGCGATAATCGCAGTTTACTGGTGTATACAACATCTCGAACAATGGGATGGTAGACCCATTAAGTTACCAGACAATATAGAACGTCAGTCAGCGAAGAGAACAATCAAAATTATGTATATTTTGACAACGTTTGTAATCCAAGCGCATCTGATTTGGAATAACATGAATATTCAATACTCATAAAGCCAAGTAACGAGAAAAAGCCAAAGTGTATCGCATAATTAATGAATAACCTTGTTAGTATTTTAGATATAAGAAAATATTTACATGTGGTTTTCTAAACAATTCAAACTTGAGCCCTCAATTAATGACAGAATTGTTTTATATAAATCGCATCCTAAATTGTATTCAATCAAGTGTTTTCTTCGTCTGCATAGGATACAAAAAAATTAAGGATTTACCACTACGTCGACGTTAAGCCTTATTTCAAAAGCTTCATCAGGACTACAAAAGAATATATTAATATAATATGTATATATATATATATATATATATATATATATATATATATATATATATATATATATATATATATATATATATATATATATATATATATATATATATATATATATATATATATATATATATATATATATATATATATATATATATCTATATATATATATTAGCTTTGAAATTCTTTGCTATTCATATTTATTTTGTGAAAAGTAATCTTGGGTTTGTAGCATTTCATTACATAGAAATAAGCAACTAGACGAATAAGAAAGAAAACACACTTACCAGTACTATATCTGGACACACATACGGAAATGAATCACTATGCATATGAAAACGAACCACTTAGAAGTTGTACAAGTTCTTTCACCTTTCTTGAGGATATTCAGAGCAGTATACGATTTATTTCATTGATCATTCATACTTGAATTTAAATTACCAATACACCAACACTTGCAGTGACGTTTTATGACATTAGTTTTTGACGGAATTCATTCTTAGAATACACAAACCTAGTCTACTATTTATATTTGTTCTATTTGAACATATTATATATAAAAGCATTAGGCATACAGTTATCCAGAAGATGTTAAACTTTAAAATGCATAAAATCTTGTTGAACCTATAGAAAAACAACTACTTTTTCCAACTATATGCGGGAAAATATTGAATTATATATACAATAGAGTTCTGAAGCATTCAAAGAGGGAGTGATACAGAAATTGCTTGCTTAGTCAAAACTAAAATCATTTGTTGGTTGTATGTATTATACATACAACCAACGTATATATATATAATACATACAACCAACAAATGATTTTAGTTTTGACTAAGCAAGCAATTTCTGTATCACTCCCTCTTTGAATGCTTCAGAACTCTATTGTATATATAATTCAATATTTTCCCGCATATAGTTGGAAAAAGTAGTTGTTTTTCTATAGGTTCAACAAGATTTTATGCATTTTAAAGTTTAACATCTTCTGGATAACTGTATGCCTAATGCTTTTATATATAATATGTTCAAATAGAACAAATATAAATAGTAGACTAGGTTTGTGTATTCTAAGAATGAATTCCGTCAAAAACTAATGTCATAAAACGTCACTGCAAGTGTTGGTGTATTGGTAATTTAAATTCAAGTATGAATGATCAATGAAATAAATCGTATACTGCTCTGAAGATCCTCAAGAAAGGTGAAAGAACTTGTACAACTTCTAAGTGGTTCGTTTTCATATGCATAGTGATTCATTTCCGTATGTGTGTCCAGATATAGTACTGGTAAGTGTGTTTTCTTTCTTATTCGTCTAGTTGCATATTTATATGTAATGAAATGCTACAAACCCAAGATTACTTTTCACAAAATAAATATGAATAGCAAAGAATTTCAAAGCTAATATATATATATATATATATATATATATATATATATATATATATATATATATATATATATATATATATATATATATATATATAAATTATTTAAACTATATTTTAAGATCATCTATAAAAATAACATACAATGTGTATAAACCATTTTAAAACATTTTTTTTAAAACATCTCTGTTAAATACATTAAGGTATTATACATTTTAAGATCGTCTATAAAAATAATATACAATGTGTATAAACCATTTTAAAACATTTTTTAAAAAACATCTCTGTCAAATACATTAAGGTATTATCACTGTAAAAATATTTTTTAATTATATTATATATTAAAATCATTAATTAACACATGAACCACTTACCCAGTGAGACAGTACCTTAGTAAGGCACATAGCGCTTATTGTCAATAAATAAATAAGATATACTCTACTACAACACATATTAAACAATATTTTAAATCAAGTTAGTAATTTTGCTCTTTGCCAGATCTAGAGAACTACCAAGTATGCAATAAAGGTATTTAATAAGAACAATTACTAAAAAATGCTTAGAAATCTTTAATAGGAGTTGTTCTTATTAATAGTTATTTATGCAACAAGTGCAAAAAGTAAATGTTTGTTGCACGCGACGCGACGTGACATTGTTAACACGTCGAGTGCAACAAACAGTTTTGGTAAGAGTTGCATACATTATTTTTTCTACGTTCATGTAAAAAGCACAAAATGTTTAATTTAGGTGGCATTAATGTCATGACATTAGGTGACGTATCATGTCTTCTGTTTCGCATTAAATATAGTTCAATATAGTTTTGTTTTTTGCATAAACTTAGAAAAACAGTATTTAATGAGTACTACTGAATAAAATCAACAAGTTAAAGTTAGGGATTTCTCCAGTATGGTATATGACCATTTTTCTTGCTGACGACTAGTTTATTAATCAAATAGACTGATGGCGCCATCGGTCTGTGAAGGCAAAGTTAAGCGCCGGTATAGATGTGTGCCCATGGTCTACGGTAAAAAGTTTGTCAAATTTAAATTAATTAACATCACTCACTGTTTTCTGTATCGAAGTCATCTGTATCTGTATCTTCATTTAAATTAATAATTAGGGGTTGGACTTAATGTACTATTACTCTAATGTAGCACTTGTTTATTATATCATTAGTATACCTTATACATTATTTCCAAATTTCAGCATTTACATGATCTAGCGCCCTCTGCCACATCACGAGTACCTAATCATCTCCATAATATCCATCTTGATCAATATGCAATTCATGCTATAATAAGATTCGCAGTCTACCCATATTAATTCAATCGCATTAAATTCACACTTCTGCTGTCGTCTATTTTACATTTGAATCCTAGATCAGGTAATATTCGTTGTAATGAGCTTTCACTAAACTATATAATATATTCTTGGAGACAATTCGCTGTCAAAGATTTTAAAGTAATATGCTTTTCTATAAAAAAGTATAATTATTAGAACGAAGCCATTATTGGATTATTGATGTGTAAGCCGTAATAGATCGGCGATATGAGGCTAAATTTCGGGAAATGGGACGGAAATGTGAAAGCGGATGTGACATCATAACCCATCAATTGTCATGCACAGTACCTACCTACTAAATTAATTCAGCTTCTACCTGATAGATGGCGTTTACAGCGCCAACCTCCATGGTGTCTGTGTTGTGTTGCCTACCTTATTAAAAAAGTCCTGATGTAAGTATTTAAATTATATTTATGAAAAAACCGCATACCGTTACCGCATATGAAATCAGTCTCGAGTACTAGCGGACTCGCTCATATTTTTTAAAGAACTCACTGGCATCATACATATTATTGTAAATAGTCTGATGTATTTCGTTTTTCATATTATCATGCACATCAGCTGTCTTCATATTTTGGTTCTAGGTCTTGTTTTTTTGGGTGAAGACAGAACAAGATTTTGGCTACTTTTTGCTTTTATTCTATGCAGGGTTAGTGCACTGTTTAGCCCACTAGCAACACGCTATAACAATAATAAAAGTGAAACATATTAAACATAAATGTACACAGCAACTTATTCAAGTACAGCTGCCAGCGGTAACAATGGACTCCAATTTTCCTTTTCTTATTGGAAATAATTTATCAGAGATAAAACGAATGCTTGAGATTGCGAATTAAGTGGTACTTTTATCTCAACTATATCAGAAAATCACGAGAAAATAACTGTGAAGGCGTTATAGAAAAAGAATTTTGTATTTTTAAGATTAATTCGATACTTACAGAAACATACCTTTTATTTTGAAGATTAACTACCGTTAGTTCTGAAAAGAACTGTTTGTTTGTTTTGCTTCTTTATTTACCATTGTGATATTACTATAATCCGACCGTTTTATTCGCACTCACCTATCACAGATATTCTGGGTCTCTGAAGATGCATGCATAGCGTCCACATTACTATCCAAGCAGCTCGGTCTTGGGGACCAACGTTAAATCAATACCAACGAACGTTGGTACTAATGAACCAACGTCGAATCAATACTCATATTCAATCTTATATAATCACCTTTTTGATAAATCACGTTGTCTTCACTTGTGATGTAACACGAGATGGTAAATTATAGATTTTAAAATCTTTTCAGTTGATTTTTAAAGAAATTATTATATTATTTATTTTATACCGACGCGACGTGATTATAAAAGGAATAATATAAAAGATAATTACATTGTCCCTTCACACTGCATTTGTAAAAATAAAAATTCCTGTTGTTTGCTGTGTTGCTACTTATGTAAAGTCCCGCACTTAACATAGTTTTTAAGCTCACGCTGTATGCGGAGCACTAAAAGGAGCATCAGGATCTAGGCAGTTTGGGGAATGAGTGTTTTTATGCTACAATAAAAGTTTAATTGCACACGGAGAACATTACACTGCTGACATCTGCACGTAAGGGTGAAATAGGGTTATATTTCTTTAGTTCGTTTGAGGGTACTCTTCGTTAGGAAAGTCTATCGAAAATTGTCAATTTTCGACGAAGTACAGACAATTTTCTACCATTGTATTCCTCATTAAATTTGATATTAACTGTGTAACTTAAATTAAGGTTTTAACTTAATTTTAACTTCAAATCGTTAATTCTGTCGGTCGGGCGCCAGCGGTCCGGCTGCATTTTTAGCAAATGGTAAAGAAAATTAGAAATAAATGGTAAAACAACCTAAGATTTAGCAGAAAAATCGTTTTTGAGAAAAGGTAAACTATTGTTTTTGAGCCAAATTCAATATTAAATACCCCCCCAGTCAGTGGTGCCACAAATAGTAAAAAATATATATAATTATCTCAAGTATAACAAATCTTATAGAATTTAAATGAACTTAACATATTGAACCTTATTAATATGCTATGTAAAAGTATTAAATCAAATAAAATATAAAATAACAATATTATCATTTTAACTTTTACTTTTTACGTTTCGTATGTCATGACAATATTCCACCTACACCTTAATATTTTAACTGCCCCACGGGCTCTGAGTCCATTGTTCTTGCACTTGCATCATGTGCACGCTAACCGCCGCCCTAATCAAAGCACCAAGTATACGATATTTAACAAAGCATATAGCAGTTATATGATGGTGCTGTGGTTCAAGCCCCGATTTCCAAACCATGGAGCGCTGGTTCGATACTTACTTCAGGACTTTTTTAATAAGGTAGGCAACACAACACACACACCATGGAGGTTGGCGCAGTAAACGCCATCTATCAGGTAGTAGCGGAATTAATTTAGTAGGAAGATACTGTGCATGATAATTGATTGTTATGATGTCACATCCGCTTTCACATATCGCCGTAATAGATGTTTGCACATCAAATATATTTTTAAAAATCCAAATACGTTGTGTTTAATATTATAATATTAAAAAAATACTTTGTGCGGATTTTGTATTTCAACGTCAGGATAATGTGTTTAACATTAGTACGTTTATTTTCAAATTAACGAATAAAATATTGGAAATAACATCGCAAAATGCTTTAAACAAAAAATAAATTCAACAACAAGAACCAACAAATTCATGAAGGTTTGTATTAATCTAAACTCTTAAATCAATGATCACAAAAGCATCATTATTTTGACAGCAAGGATTAGTATATTTTGTGCCCCTAGAAGATTTTTAAAGTTGTCATGTCGATTTCTCAGAGGTTATACAGATATACAGATATGCTCCATATCTGTAGAAAAATATAAAGTACAACTATCATGTACGCTATAAGCTACCATTTAAATAATTATATCTTATGAATTTCAGCCTGCAGTTAAAATCTTAACAGTCTGTAGCACAGCTTCGTAAACATTTTCCATTTTCACAATTTATTTTGTTTAAATGCCATGCCATAAATGAAAATAGTACATATATAGTGCTTTCGTTTGATATGCAAACTATGGAGTGCGATGCTCAGTGGCACGCGCAATTATCCTAATATAGGAAATAAAATAAAAAACGATAATCTTATCATTCTCGTAGAACAGAACAGCTGCATGGTGGAAAGGGCAAATTAAAGACTGGCTGGACGAAAGAAACATTGAGCACGATGATTCACTACTTAAAGCTGAATTGTTGACACTGGCAAGGCAACATTTTCCAGCTTTCAAGAAGTACCTATATAGTGGATGAAATGGCCAAAGCAAGAGGAATGGAGGTAACTCGATTGCCTCCATATCACTGTAAACTGAACCCAATTGAGCTTATTTGAATATATTTTCAAAATGTTTTCAATATATTTTAAATACATTCAAAACTAAATAATTTTTTAGCTTTTGTTTTGCAGACTATTTGCAGAAGTTTTGCACATATATGAATACGACATAATAAGACATATTTTCACGTCACTTCACCTTGGTTGCGCATAATAGTACGCCACTGAGCAATAACCAGTAAATCGCCGACTTGTTCATGCA
Organism: Tetropium fuscum; assembly: GCA_964058915.1. Taxonomy (NCBI): domain Eukaryota; kingdom Metazoa; phylum Arthropoda; class Insecta; order Coleoptera; family Cerambycidae; genus Tetropium; species Tetropium fuscum. The sequence goes on from CAXKVY010001402.1 coordinate 12,163, forward strand.
GGTGTCTTCTAAGTGAGCGAGAAGGGAAATGGGTTTTATATGAGTTAAAGAGGGATAGCGACCGATATGTTAAGCCGAAGACCCTAGTTCTATTCTATGCACAAGAAATTGTGGCGGTATGCAATTTCAATTACAATTGGTACTTTGTAAAATTCCGCACAATTTTTTGCTCTAGTTTGCATATCAAACGAAAACACTATAGTGTGGTCCTTATTTCTATACGAATTTTTACCACGACTGCTAACGTTTTGTCAAATTTCATTCAAGTCACTAAACCACATAACATAATATGTATACAGTGTGAGAGTAGGGTAGTGAAGGGTGATATCCACCATTTTACTGGAAGGGGACAATTACATGGCAGTATGCGTGTTCACGCGTACATGTACATATGTTGGTAAAGGTCCAATATGGCGGCGTCGCATAATAAACGGCCCTGTTCAAATACTACAACGAACGCTTGGGCGTGTAATTAAAATTGTTTCAAGTATTCGTGCCAAATGGTAGACTGGTATAATATACTATTAGCCGCCTGTGTCTATGACGCCCAGCATAACGAGATCTGCATATTTACATTTAGAGGCATTCTTTTATTTCCGCCGAAATGAGCTTGTTTAGCAAATTTGTACTTCATTAATTTCCTTCACACGCTGTATTTTGAAGTAATTTTCCGGGAAACACACTTTTTTAATATTTTACAGCAGCCGGTGATAACTGTAATTTTTGGTAATTCTGAATTCTACTCAATTATTTACTCCTTTGAATGGCATATGGTTTCATATTGAAGTAGTATGTATCTCAGGTCTTGGCAGAATTATATTTTTTTATGTTAAAACTTATTTTTCGTTTATTCTCAGTCACCGTTTATTTGATTTTGATATTTGTAATCACAAGATTTCAAATTTTCTTAAACATATACTTATCTTACTCTTTTATTACTGTAGACCTCCATTCTTTAATTACTCGTATTTACTTATAGACTTATAGACATCATAAAAAGTTTTAATTAATTTATTATTATCATTTACTATTATAGTTTTTTTATCATTTACTATTGTGTTTTATTATTGTAGACCTCCATTCTCTAATTGCTGGTATTTAATTATAAAAGCGTTGATCGAATTTATTATTATCATTTACTACAATCTTCAGATACCTGTAATATCTAATCTTCAGATACCTGTAGGTAATAAATTTTTCCCTGAAATCGGTAAATTTTTCATACGCATACTGGACTATTAGCCCCTTCTTAATAATTAACACTTCTTTCTGAATTAATTTCGGTATTGATTAGTTCGTTATATACGTCAGACCGTTCAAAATGATCCGAGCGAGATTCATTTGCTCGAAATATTTTCGGCGATCACTGCGATTGATCTGAGTTTGTGTGGTTATGTTTAAGTACATGGAAATAATTTTAAAGCATGAAACATATAAGTGCTAAAGCTTTTTGACATGCAGCAGGTAAAATATTTGAAATTAGTAGTTAGATACAAAGGAGTATTGGCCTAATATCCATTAATCTTTTGACTATAAAATCAGTGTTTCGATCCTATTCTTTAAGAACAGTGTTTTAGAACGGGTTTAAGCCGTTAGAAAAAAAAAACAATGTTTTAAAACAATTGTAACGCATTGTAAGTATCCTGTAAGCAGATCAAATATTTCTTCATCATACTATTACTTTTACAATTACTCATTTTATACAAATTTAGCTTAATCAACGTAGAACTACAAATCATAAATTTCAAACATAGTAAATTATCAACCAATGTAGGACATTTAAAAGAGTTTGCATACTTTCTTATCAACTCAATTGGCGCCCAACGTGGGGCATTTAAAGGAGCTCCATAATCCAAATACTCAATTGTCGAACTACGTCTTAATTTTGCGAACCAGTTTGTCGGTAGGCCCGACGACTTTTGGAATAATGTCATATTTTCCGACGAAAAGGTCTTTCAGTCATGTCATGATGGTTCCATCCGAGTCTACCGACCTCAGAATTCGAGGTATGAAGAGAGGTATATTAAACCTACTGACCGGAGTTGACGTTTTTCCATCCATGTTTGGGCATGGATAAGTTCCCTAGGTCCCGGGGTTTACTGGGATAGGAGAGCGCCTTACCGGACAGAGTTACATACGCATATTGGACAATATTATGCTGCCGTCCGTCACTATGTTGTATCCTCAGAATTTTATATTCCAGCAAGATAATTGCTCAATTCATACATCAAGAATTGTAACTAACTGGATTAATGAACACAACATAAACGTGCTACCTTGGCCCTCAAAGTCGCCCGACCTAAACCCAATTGAAAATGCATGGTCGATGATTAAGAATATTTATAATAGACCTGGTAATAGACATTTCAGAGATGAAGAAGCACAAAAACAGCAGCAAAGAACAGATGAAGAAGCACAGAAGCTAAGAGAAGAAGATATTATGCAGCAGCAAAGAAGAGATGAAGGAGCAAAAAAGCAAAGAGAAGAAGATGTGAAGCAAAGGCAAGAAGAAATAGAAAGGCAAGAGAGGGAAAACAAAGAACTGAAAGAGAACACTATGTGAAGTTATAGATAAAAAGTTGGAAGTCATAGACAACATGTTAGAAAATAAAACAATGGAAGTATATTGAAACAAAAACAAAGTATTTATATTTCACGTGATATTTAAGATAAATTATAAACTGCATAAAATATCTAGCGATTAAGAGCATTTAATATTTTTTTGAAAATTTGGAAATACTACTACAACATTTTTACATGGCATGTACAAGCTGCAATTTTGAGTCTTAATAAATAGTTTTATGGCTCCCAAAAATTTCTTCAAAAATGTGCCATGAAGGTATGAATTTTATATCAAGACCGTAATAAGTTGCAGAATGCTTGAATGTAGCTACCACCCACATTCAAGACCGTAATAAAACTTTTACAAAACCAAATAGTTTTCAGGTTAAAATATACTTAAAAAGCCGTATGCAAATAGACTTAAAATCTTCTCTCTGGGAATACTTAAACTGATTCAAGTCTTCATCAATAATCTGCCTGATAATCTTAAAATTATTAAAAATTGCGCATTTTAATTATACATTAGAAATACGGCACTGGGAGTTGGCAAACGCAAGAAATCTTGTAAATTGAAGCATAGTGGGAATAATTTGCAAGGTCCACGAAAATCGTGGCAGTTCCTTTGCGGAATATTGTTTTAACGAAACTCCGTCGTATATGGCTCTGTAAAATTAGGAAACAATGAGGCACCCGATGTGTTATAAACTCGCATGTTAGAACATGGTAACATAATCCGCTGAGCAGTGGCATCTATTATGAACATATTCCATGAATATAATAAATCCACCAACACTACTATATTTGCATAGCCTCCGACAGTCATTTTTCAAAGCCAGAATTGCTACCCTTTTTAAAACCCTCGAATCCCAACATCCTTTGTGGTATTCGGGCCCGATTTGTTACGAATGAGACATTTTTAAGGAGGCAAATCCAACAATTACATGAACTCACAACACATGCTGCGAGGCAAATCTCTTGCTATGTCGGAATTAATAAATCCGTTCTCGTATTTGCTTTCAACTTATTCGCGGTTCACGTAAAAGTCTACTGAAAATACTTCTGAGGAATATTATATACATTCTAAGGTGACTTGATTTAACGAATTCTTAAAAATCTATAAAACCGGTTTGCCGATGTAAAATTTTCAGTAATTTATAAATATTGATATGCCAGTAAATATTTAAAGCATGATATATCGTCGATGTGGATGTGAAGGGTCCTAACCCACAAAAACAGAAAATGGAGTTAGGGCCATTTTTAAGATAAAAATAAGTAAATTTATCATTTGTGAAAAGTTCTATGACATAAATTTATAAGAACATCGTTTTTGAGAAATATGCTTTTAGTTATATCCCACATCTCAATAAGGTGAATGGTTCTATGTCAAATAGAACCATTCATTACCCAGGGTAACAATAAATTGTGAAGAGACCTAACCCGTAATATTAAAATTGCGCGGCATTTTTGTCCTATTATTTACGTTTCTAAACTGTTCAGTCAGTTGTTTTTAAAAAGTGATAGAGCACGTGACGATTTTATAAGTTTTCAATGGCATGGCTAATTTAACAAGAGGGAAGAAAATGGTTCTATTGGCTGTTAACCAAAATATATTATCTAACCAAAATATATTATTCTCAAAATTATTACAGTCTTGTCTCTATAATATATAACATAATAAGTATAGTAATAAATAGTATGTATAGGTATACATATCGTTTACTGAACCATTACACAGGACGGCTAGTGGGTACACCAAGGGCTGACCAGTTTTCGGCAAAAATATTTTGCTGTTTTATGTTTTTTCCACAAAAGTGAGGTCACATTACAAACAGAATCTTGTCATTCCCGTCTAGTTCGATAGACAAACGGCGCGCCATCTTACCATTTTTAACGTGGGTCCTTTAAGCTAGGTACTTACTGGGTGTATACTGGATGTTCATTAAATGATATGTATATTATTATTATATTATTACTAAGCATCCCGAAAAATATTTTTCATGAAATTTAAAAATACTATTTGATTTTATTTGAATTCATAGTTATTGCCAAAAATTGTGTAAATATTAATTAAACAGTCAGTAGTTTTTTTATAGATAAAAGACTGCCTTCTATTAGATAGGTACCTAATAGATTTTTGATATTTATTATTTAACTTCTTTTAATATCAATGGAATGCAAATATTTTTCACTGAGAATAATTATCTAAAATTCTTTTTTAATTAATAAAATAATATAAAATAAGTATTTTATAAAAAGTGTAGGTATTATAATTATTGATAATTTATAAAAAGGCGATTCCATTTTTTCCTAGATAATGGAAAATATAAAACTGAAAATAAAATTTGTTCTAAAGAAAATGTGCCTACAACACCTTCAAGTAAGTATAAATTGGTATAATCTTGTTCTCCTTTTATATTTTTATTTTGGAATTTAAAAAAATATATAATATTATACAAAAGTTTAAACAATTTTTATTTTAAAAAATAAATCGTATTGCAGTGAACGTCAGGTAACTCCCGAAAAATTTTGTTTTTATAGACATATTTTCACCACGGAATTTAATATTGGTTTTCATAGACCCAAAAAAGACCAATGCGATTTTTGCCTTAGATTTTCAAATTATAATGATGATGAGAAACGTATTGCACAAGAAGAATATGATTTGCATTTGAAACAGAAAGAGGAGGCAAGGGAACATAAGCAGCTGGATAAGGAAAGGGGAAAGAATGACAGTACGTTTGTAGTATTTACCATGGATATGGAGAAAGTGTTAATAACGCCTTCACTAAATGTTGGAAAATTATATTACATGCAGAAACTAAAAACGTTTAATCTTACCATATTTAATTTGGGTAATTCTGTAGCAAACAACTTTATGTGGCATGAGGGGGTTGGGAAAAAAGGTTCCTCAGAGGTTGCTACTTGTTTGTGGAACTGTTTATCATCTCTCGAACCTACCGTAAAAGAAGTTACATTTTTCGCAGATACTGCTGCTGGCCAAAACAGAAATGTTATAAACGCTGCTATGTTCTTAAAGTCTATCATGGAACTACCGTCTATAGGAATAATAAATCAAAAGTTTATGGAATCTGGACATTCCGAAATGGAATGTGACAGTGTCCACAGCGCTATTGAAGGAAGGGGGTCTAAAATTGACGTTTTTACTCCAGATGGATGGTACATGGTAGCAAGAACTGCTAAAATAGTTGAACCGTTTTATAAAGTCACTGAGATGGACTTTGGTGATTTTCTGGATTTTAAAACATTTTTTTCAAACTTAATAAAAAACAGAAATAAGTCGGAAGATGGCTCGACAGTGAATTGGTTAAAAATTAAATGGCTACAGTATAGAAAAAGCGACCCTTTAGTTATATTTTATAAGGAAAGATTAAATTATTTGGAATTTAAACAAAAAAAAATTAGAAAACTTATAACAAGGGCAAACAACAAGAATTCGGGTTTATTGGACGTTAGTCCCTTATATTCGGCTGCATTGGCAATTGAAACATCGAAACTAAAAAGTTTAAGGCAGCTATGTGATTTGCATATCATTCCATCTACCTATCATGCGTTTTATACTGGCTTGCTTAGTCAAGAAACTTCTGAAGAAATTTCTTCATCCGAAGACGATGCGTAATATTTTATTTTTTTTAATGTACCTACATTGTATTCCATTGTATTGTACAAGAATTTCTTAGGATTTAAAGTATTGTACTGTTTTGAAATCAATAAAGTATGTCATAATATTATACACAATTCTTATAACATATAATATTATTATATGAAACCCCAAAATAGTTTGTCATGAGCGTTAGGTCTACCAAAATAGAATGTTATTTTTTATATTTAGAAATTGTGAAAGGTCCTAACCCACAAAACTGTAAAACTATAAAAAATGCAAAATTGTAGTTTCATATATAAATGTACTATCATTTTACAAATTTTATTTTCAAAGCTGTCATTTAGTATAATTTTTCAATAAAATAAAAACAGCAAAAAACCTGTTATTTCATTAACAACTCAATTTAAAACTTTAATTTCTCAAAACCAATAGTATGTGTGATAGGACCCTTCACATCCACGGCGACGATATTTAAATTAAAACGTAGATAGGTATTTAAGGCAAAATAGAAGAGGAAAAATAGTAGGAAAAATAGCACAACATTATTAAGTAGGTGATTAGTTCAAGTCAAGTAGGTAGTATCTATTGATATATTAAATTATAAAAGGTAGGCCAATGATAAAAAGTCTTCGTCTGTCCCTGTCTCTTCCTGTTCTCATTCTCTTGTCATTTCACTAATGACAATAACTTCAACCGTCCTTAATTTTAGTAGACCGGATAGTCTATTTAGTAGGGGTGTCAAGAGAAAAAAAAAACATTGTTAATTTGGACTTTGGACGGAACCAGCTGAAATAGGGCTCAAATGAAAGATCTTGGCGTATGTAGTAGGCCATTAAAAAAGTTACAATGAGCGAGATACGCGTCATGGTATTTTATTGCAAAATAATTTTGTAAACGTCACTTTTTTCACTTTTTTCTCAATCATGGAAAAAGTAATGACTTTAGAGAAAAAAGTTTCTCAACGAATGATTTTCCGTAGGGATTAAGCATTTAAAATTTTTTTTTCGCTGCGATGTTTAGTGCCAAAGTTAAAAAATGCGAAAAAATATAAATACGATAAAATATAGAATTATTTTCTGAATTCGTTGAAATTGGAGTATTACCTACATAGTCATTAGAATGCCTAACAAAATGCGCTGCGTCCGATTTAAAAATTTTAATACGGCGACCTATTGCAACACTGTTAAGTTGAAATTTCGGATGGCTCCCCAGCCTGTCACAGCGTAACGATCTTGATGAAAATTATTGCAATCAGTAGGCAATAACAGTATCTTTAACAGCTACACAAAACTATACTAGGGTACCTAATATCTATAAGAAAATATAAATATTGATGGGACTATATAGAAAATTAATAGTACCTAAGTACGTATAAAAAAAACCAACAGAATTTCCCACAAATACCCTAAAATACACTTTTCTCCTATATTATCTTATTTATTTTTATCCGTCATTCCAGATCTTTCGATTTATTCAATTAACATTCCCAGCAGAATAAAACGTTAAACATAACCACACTGTTTAGCTTTAATGAACTATTCCTTTTTTTAAATAAAGTACGAGTAAACTTATAAATAATAAATCATCCGATTACACATGCACTCAAATATATTAACAGCTATATTACACATCTATAATATTATAATATTTAAGGATTTCTTTTCGCGTTCCAAATAAACAAAATTTGTGATAGAACATATCGAACAATTTGCGATCTAAATTAGGCATCTTTACGGCCTGGTGTATGATTTACCTTAGCCTTTACTTTCTTTAGTACCCGACATTAAAACATTTCCAAAATACGCATAAATACTTAGGAAAGCTAATTTTTCTAGAAAAACTGCAACGCTACTCGAGGGCATTATATAATGAATTTCGTCCCTGAAAGCGACAAAAGGGATTTTTTTACATTTTTCTGTAGTTCAGAATCTTTGAATGATTTTTTCCAATAACAAATAAATCTCATAATTATTGCACGCTGGTGATGGTGGATGATTTATCCGAGAGGATACGTAATCTCAACCGAACATGTCAAACCATATTTTAACGCGACGTTACTCGAGAAACCAACATAATATAATGAATTTTAAAAGGCATCATCAAAAAATATCACCTACCTTGTTTATTAATAATTTTATTGGCAGATTGTTTCTATTACACAATTTAATTTGGGCACATAATATTATGTAAAAGCAATGGGAGGCAACTTCTAAAAGCGCCGGACGGATTCCCTAAGTTTGACTTTATTATTGCGAACTTTGCCATTTTAAAAATGGCGGTAATCAGTCTGGCTTCCTTTTTTAATTAACAACCTCCGCTTTTTAATTCTGTCTCATCATTACTCCCTGTGACTCTAATTTAATTAAAGCGTGGAAAATGATGACATTTATATATCAAAGTCTTTCTAATATCATCAGACCTTTATATTTAGCTCATTACCGGTATTACCATATCAGCGGTGAGGCAAGACTGATCGTATCTTTAAGTATATATGCTAATATTGGAAGAAAAGGAAATTAGATATTTAATATAACTCTGATTTTAGTGTAATCCCTACTTCCAAATAATCGTAAAGTATATAAAGCGCCAATTGTCAGGTGATTTTAAAAATGTATATTATAGCACGGTATGCACGAATTTATATATTTCCCTTAATAAACAAATCAATACATTTATATATTTATATACCGGGCGATTCAGTAAGGGTGCAGCAATATCTCGGAAACCGATGGTCCAAGATTTTGGAGAAAAAAAATCAGTATGATAAAATCGGGGAAAAGAAATTCTTTCGAAATATTTTAATTTTATAATTTGCCGATAGATGTAATTTTCAAAATATATGAAATTAAGTTTTTGACAAATTTTTCCCGATTTAATTTTGGTGGAAAGGATCAACATTATAAACTACTGTCCTTACTCCGTAACGTAAATGAATTACATTCCGCTTTAGAGCAAACATTTTGAATAATAGTACCCTATTTTATGTAAATCACCTGGACCGTAGAACATCTGACCCTGATTTCAATTTATATGTAGACGACAGATCAATTATAATTTTTAATTAATCAGATTCTCTTGTAATGTGAAAAAAAATACTTACGTCTTTAAGATGTCTAGAAAAAGATATGTTTATTAAATCTTATTAAAGTCAGACATAATATTATGGACATAAAAGATGTGTCTCTAAGATATATTGTACTGTCTGGGTCTGTAGTGTAATAGTTTCCACATTTTTACGCAAGAGACCAAGTGCCAGCTGTAAAAAGTAAGGTTACATATCAATTTGTCTGTGGGTTGTTTATTTATTTATTACTATTTATTACTTTAATCAATGTTTATCGATTTTTATATCAATGATGTAATAATATCCTACTATGTAACTTTTATTTTATTATAATACTTATATAAAAAATAAATAGCAAAGTACGTAGAATGGGAGGCATTAAAAAATGGAGAAAATGTGGAAATTTCCATATAAATAACAATCCGGTAAGTACATATATATGCCATAGATATATGGCAGTCAGTATATGGCCCATGATGGCAAATGAATTGACCTCTAGGGTAAATAGGTGGATATAGCTCGACTGGCTCGCCTGACTTATCCGGCAACTCCAGAGAACGTCATGGAGCGTTTGGCAGTGCATACTTTTTGAAAGGACTAAGGGACCATGAAACACGACAGGCCCTGATACCGGCGCGTCCCAGCCAGCTAGTCGACGCACTGGCTCGCGCTTTGGAGTTTGAAGCAGCCAAACATTTTGCCAGAAGTCAAGCTCGGGTTCGCCAACTTGAAGAAGGAGTCGAGGGAGGACTAGACTAGGAGCCGGCAATTAGGAAGGTAGTTCAGTCGGTTCTGACCGATAAAAGAAAAATTCAGTACTGGAATTGCGGCGAGCTAGGACATGTGCGTAGTCGTTGCAAGAAGAAGCAGGCGCCGACCGAGTCGGCCGCGGCGTCGGAAAAACTAGATAAGGTCGATGGCAAGGGGCTATCGTCTACATATCTCAGCAGAAGTGCCCCACGTAAACTTACAGGAATCGACATCAATCCAGCAGCGTTTTTGTAGATGCCCTTATTGATGGAAAGTTACGGGCACTGCTACTGGCTACCGGTGTGACGAGGACATTTATAAGACCAGATGTTGTCGAATCGCCAAAAATGATTGTCCCAACTAAATGGCGGCCCCATGGGGAAGTAAACATTATGGTAACAATTCGCAACGTAACATTTGCATATCGAGCACTAGTAGCAGACAGAAGAATAACTTATCCTTGGGATGGACATTATGATATATCTAAGAGTATCTAAGTCCTATAAGAGCCTCAAACTAACCATTTAATCCACTTATCCACGGAAAAATCTGAGCAGCTGGTAGGCAAAATAAAAAATCCAACAAAATATATCTCCTGGATGAGAGGCCAATTAATTTAGGTAAACTAAATTAAAAGGAAAGGTGTTATAACTCCACACTTTTGTCGTAGTCAGTCAGTCTGTTATCCGTTGCGCTTAAAAGGGCGGGGGGAAGCACAAGTTATTTTAGAGAAAAAATATGTAACTTCCATATGCCTTAACTAATTTTTAAAAAGATAGACTCGATGGCAACTCTTTAGTAGAGAAAAATAAATAACAAAACAATTGACATTGCAAATAGCAACTAGATGGCGTTATATAGTGTCAGAATTATAACTAAATAACTAAATATAAAAATAAACATATTTTGGCAACAAATTAGAAAACACACTGTATAGTAAATTAATGCATAATAATTATAAATTTTACAAAATCAAATAAGTTCCATGTTAATAATGAATAAATTCCGGACGCTATAAAGGATGTAAGGTATCTTATATCATTTATTGGCATTACAGTTTATTTGCTGAGTAAAGATATCTCGAATGGAACTTTAAAGGAAGTAGAAAACATTGAACTTATTGAGTAGTGAATCTGCTAGACTTGCTTTCATCCCCGGGTGACAAGAAAATAGGAAATGGAAGGTCTTTGGGGGGAGATAGCAAGCTGGGAAGAGTTAGTGGGTTTGCAGAATTGTGATAGACAAGTTGACACGTCTCCTGAAGCCATGGGGGTAGATTTAGTGAAAGGAATAATGTAAGTAATATTAATTTGTTAAATAGTGATAGGTGTTCCTCAAAGGTGTCACAGTAATAGTATGAATAAATAAATAAGTTAGTTGTAGTGAGAGAATGTGGTTTTATTAAAACTAACCCTAGCCCAAGAAGGTACGAGAAACGTAACAAACGTAACCCTAATTGTTTTTCTGCAAAATATCAAATGGAATGATATAACTTTAACCAGCTTACACAAAAGGGAATAAAATAACATTTGATCTGCCAAAACGACAAAGCGTCAAAGCTCTTGTCGTTGCAGATATTTCGATATTTCGATATTTTTAAATTTTGGTGCCTATTGGCTCACTCTGTAAACTGTAGATGAAAACATGTTGATAAAATGGCTTTTAGAGGAAAAAACACAAAAAATTGTAGAAGCCTACCTAATTATTTTAGATATTCTAAATGTTTTTAATTTCAATTATTTGCTACGCACAAATCTTTCTAGTGAGAAATATATACTAACAGGCCTAACTAAATATATACTAACCTAACAGGCCAAATATTTTTTTATTTAAAACCACACGTTTAAACTCCAATGATTTTGGTAATTGACTTCCCTCTGCCATGTGAGTTGGTCTTTGACGTTGTTCGGTAGGTAGTTCATTGTGTAAGTTTACTTTGCCAAATCGGTTTGTTACGTAGCGTAATCTGTCCATAATATTTTAGATAGGAGGTCTGGAATATTGTTCAACATAGCTTTTAACGAAAGACTTGTAAAGAAAAATGACGATTACCCCGTTTTGGCTTAACAGAATCAGACGAATTTGGTTTCATTGGAAATAGCACTTTTTATTTTATCATTGCTATGACAGAATGTCCCAATTTAGTAGTTGGCGCGGAAGCTGACGGTGTTGGAAATACAAACCTACTTTTCGTTTTTTCTCCGAAATTTCAAATGGAAACATATGTTTATTCTCACATAGTCATATAGAGAATCAAAATTGCAAGAAATGTATGAAAACCGCACTTCGATATCTTATTTCTAACCGGAGAAATTGTTGAAAATATATTTTTACATTAAAAAAGTATTCAAAAAATTATACCGATTACTCGTAGTGGTGAAAATGAGTAAGAATAAAGCTAGAAATATTTATTTATGAATTGATAAAAACAAATGGATACCCAGATGTTCAAACTGCTTGCCATCATTCTCGAAAAATCCACTTGTGCAGCGGATATATGTTTTTCCTGGCAAATTGATGATACAACTGAGATAAATTGTCATTCACAATTATCTCTCATTTTTCGTTATGTAATAAAGAAATTTGTGCACGTTCTGCCCAAGATTTATTTCATGTTCTATCTACGAAATTCGGAAAATTTAACTTACATTCAAAACTAGTGGCTCAGACATACGATGGGGCTTAAAATATAATATCGGGAGAAGTATACGGTTTGCACCCAAAAATTAAATCTATGCCACCACAAGAAATGTTTACTCATTGCTATGCATATGTATTTAATTTGGTTTTAAGTAATGCACGCAGTTCAATTCAGCAGGTTAAAGTTTTCTTCTCAATCCTATCGGGTTTCTCATCTTTTTTTTAAAATCTACAAAGCGTACCCAGTATTAGTACGAATTGGAGGAAATCATATACCTACTACTATAGCAACTCGTTAGAGTTTTACTTTACGCGCCGTTCTAACACTTTATAATAATAAAGACAAATTACCTTTAATTATATTATTAATAATAGTCCTGTTTTTGTTGATAAATCAATTAGGGGAGTAGTAGGCTTAAAAGCTTTTCTAGAGGATCCTCAGAATATATTTTTTTAGAAACATTTACATTAATTTTTCAGCAAACTGATACTGTTTTTTCTATTTTACAAAATAGAGACACAGTGTACTTATTTGTACTTTACGCAGACACAGTGTACTTTACGATCAAAACGGCGCGGCGTAAGGGAGTTAAAATGACAGACAAAACTCAACAGTTACGGCAATTTTTTTTGAAATTCTTCAAATAGCGAATCAAATAGAGGTTAAGTTTTCCAACACTGAAGAACTACCGTTGACAAAACTCAACAGTTGCGGCAATTTTTTTTTGAAATTCTTCAAATAGCGAATCAAATAAAGGTTAGGTTTTCCATCATTGAAAAACTACCTTTTTTTGATTTGTTAAATCTTTCAAAATTCTTCGTGTTTGCAAAAGAGTTTCCCCCCAAAGTGTTTGCAAAAGAGTTACGCAATATAATATTTTTAATATAAATCAACTAAAATGTGAATTAATCGTTCACGGGAACGATCTAATAGAAAATTGCACAAACCTCGATAATAATTTCGAACATTGTATGCCAGAAGTTTTTAAATTATTATGTATTACTGTTGTTTTACCAATAACAAGCGCTTCTACAGAAAGAAGTGTCTGCGTTGAAAAAGATTAAAAATTACATTAGAAATACAACTGGACAGGCGCGATTTAGTAATATGGCAAAAATTTCAATTGAAGAGGAATTTAAAATCACAAGATGATAATGATTTTATAGAAGAAGTAATGGACCGTTTTGCTGAACAAAAGAAACGTATAATTAATTACTCTGGTTTATTAAAAACTTTAATTTTTGAAACACTGACATTTTCCTCGACATTTTAGTCACATAATTCACATTTTCCTTTTAGAATTGTTTTAGTTTTTAATGTCTCCTTCAGCATAGTTAATGCTTAATGGTTTTTATTTTCTTATGGCCTATGTTTAAGTAATTATTATGCCCATGTTTTTTCAGTATGCTTTTTATTTTAGAGTTGTTTATTTTTTTAATACTTTACCATATTTTATGAAAAGGTAATTTCTAAATTTAAATTTACATTGGTTTATTCAATACATTTCCCTTCAACTTCTTCATTTCCAATTTCCACTATTCCCATCATACCCATCCCTTCCTCTCGTGGCAAGAATGCTCTACACCTCCAGGTTGGTTCTTGCTAGGTAATTGTATAATTTTCATATTTCACTTCATAAACACGAATGTTTTGACAACGTTGGCCTTGAATGATGTTCAATTATATTATTATCAAAATTACTAGCAAAATTATTAACATTTTTTTGAATCTTATTATGCAATTGACTAAATAGACAGTTCACTAGACTAACTTTGTCCGAAAACTAGTCGTAATAAAAAAAATCATGTCAAAAATATCTTTTCATGTCAAAAATACAGAACACAGTCATATGTACAGTCAAATATAGACAGACAGTCGATATCTACTAAGGGCATAATAACAGCCTCAATGTCCATTTACATCACACACGTAGTGAGTGTCTTCGAGTACCAAGGCTCTGGATTATTCTTTTGAGATCCAGGAGGACTGGGAGACTACCCAGAATATAAAAAAGTACATGCAGATAACCCTATAACTCATAAATTATCAAAATAAGATCTTTCTGCTCTCGACGTTATCATTGTGGATGAATGGTTATTTATTTGTCAGCTGTCGCTGTTAAGTCAAAACATGATGTGAAAGGTAAATCGAGACTTCTCCGAAAGTATTAGATCTTTAAAACACCATGTAAATACATATTGGTTAATATTTCAGGGTGCATGTATTTCAACCGATACGCACATTACTCACAGATAATTCTCTAGTTCGTGTGATGCTTATCCCTTCACACTTGACTAGTGAAACACGGTGGCACATATTTACCAGCAACAGAATCGTGCTTTATAAACCAAAATAGAGATTTTAAGCCGGAGGTCTTACATTAGCCACGTATGTGCTTACAGCTGCTCTTTGATATCGCCAGCATTCTTCATTATAATCATATTCATTGTAAACTCACTTCATTATAGCCATATATAACACATGGGAATGATAATATATAATACACGGGAATGGTATAAATAATTATAAGTATGACTCTCCACAAATTATCTTATTCTGATCAAGACACTACGTGTCGATGTTTGGTTGATGTATTCTCGCTTTGTAAAACTCATAACCAAAGTTTGTAGAGAACCTACTTTTCTATGGATGTTGAGTTGACATACTTATGCGTCATTTTCACAAGAAAACCTTTCATGTTCTCAATTGCCAGTAAAAATTAAACGTGGAAAATTGTACTTTTCTTTTGCAAGTTAACCCCCACGCCCCACCATTTATCAATGTCAATCTTTTCTTCAAATGTCAGACAATATAAGAGTTTAAAAAAACAAAAAGTTTCATGTAAATCAAAATGAATTTTCTGAATTTTCAAATGGGGAGCAGGCATTAAAACTACCCTTATTTTCATCAGCTAACTAGTCACATTCAGTCCTTAAAGTGCCAGACAAAAACAGTTCCCTATCTCACGGTTTATCACTGTTAATACTCAAAGAATATGCTCTCACATTTTATGATTTACTGGAGAAAAGTTCTTACCAGAACTGCTATACATTTCACCTTGTATATGCTAACACATTTGTATTCTTGTGAGTATTCATCGACATGAGTGGTAAATGATGAGATATTTGCCTTAAAATCCTGGTAGAGTTTTAGACTGAAGGGTGAAAATGTGCTACTCCACCCAGAACGACATTTTGGTCAAGCGGCCTTAGACCGCTCATCCGCTCCAGTAGTTTTAATATGGCCAATAAATCCTAATGCAAAATTTAATAAAATGCGGCTCTCAAATTCCAAAATTTGCAGCAGTTGGTATAAAGTTTAATACATATTATATATATAACTATGCACATTAAGTTTCGAAAATTATTCTAATATAATACAATTAGTACATAGTGTGTATATATTTACTTTGCATTTTCATTTGAATAACAAACAAGTTATGTAATAAATTCCTGCACTAGCTAATTGTCCCCGGGCAAGAAACGCATCCTGCTGCTGTCAAATTTTTGTATCCCAAGCTAATTAGCCTGTCAACAGGGCGGCAACTACAAAGGCGTCTGCAAATGGATAACAACTGAGCATCAGCCCTCCAAAGAGCGTTTATTTTAAATTAGCCGACTTTGATATTTCGTGAAACATGTGAAGATAATTGGAAGCTACGCACCGTACGGTAATTATCAGATCTGATCCAACTGAGCGCTAATATTGCTTTAAAGCTCCTCTCTCCTTCAATTTATTATCTCCGTGGATTTTATTTTATCGAAATAATTGTGTGTGCATTACGACGGCGCGGCGCTGCGGCGGAAATTTATTGTGTAATTTGCTGCAATTAGTTTAGCAGCAATAACATTTTTTTTTGGTACATGGAAAAATTCTAAGAGACATAATAGGAACTGGGGCCAATTATTATCAGCAGAGTGTAGTCTGCAATGGGGAGTGACAAAATATGTTTATCATGATGTAATGTAAACATTATACATATTTACATAACAACTCCGAGAGTTGGTAGAACAGTAAGAAAATTCGCATGGCCACATGTACTCCAATAAAATTAAGTGAATTTTATGCCAAACCTATAACTAATTTAGAAAAAGCTGATTTTAGCATGATTGTGTTCCCTAGAATGTACTCTATATGTGTATAAAAGTTCCCAATGATTCGCCGATCCAAACTACACCAAAACCACCGCCAAAGGTACAATTTTTGTTTTTTTCCGATTTTCTCACTTTTCGCCAATACTTCAAAATACATTTTTTATAGAGCATAAAATTCCCTAACCAATGGTTAGGGAAGCAAATTGTAAAATAAGAATTTATGAAGCGCTACCTTGGTGAGATAATTGTTGTTATGTCTATTGTTTTAGGCCCTTTGTAGTAAAAGTATTTTATATTGAAATAATATGATGAAGAAACATCTAATCTGATTATAGGATACTTATTCTATTTTTTGCCTATTGAACCCGTCTCTTGTTTTATGGGCGCCACTTATATGAACACTAATTTTTATTTGAAGGGTCACTTTACTCATGAGCACTCTATAGTCTTAGAGGGGGTCCAATTAGGTATATTATATACATTTATGTAAAAGATTATTTGTAAGATGAAGGTACTGACTCAAAATAATGATTTTATTGTGTGCAAAATTTGATTAAGTTTATTAAATTTTAGTTAAGCTCAAATTGTATTAGTTTTTAAATTATTTCCTGAAATCTTCAAAACAAGAAAGAAGAAGTTGATTGTATATGGCTCTGTTTATTATCAGATATGGTTAATAAAAATAAACAAAGTCTTAGAACCTATCCTGCGACAAAACCTACGTAACTTAAATCTATTACATGGGACCTCTCAAGTCTCTCAAGTCCTCTGACACAATATTTATTAATACTAGCAAATTTTGAATTGTTTATTACCTTGAAAAAATATGTTAATCCTTTTATCACCACGCACAAAACTTATCACTTTTTTGGTTTCACTGGTGCACGAACTAACAAATGCTACTGGGCTCTAGTGGTGGTGTCATCTAGCGGGATATCGCTGCACTGCCTCTGGAATGCTAACTGCTGGATCCCGGGATTTATTTACCCAAAGTTTATTACTTACTGTAGTTTTTAATCTTCTATTACTTTAATTACTGTGAAATATTGTTTCCTTTTCTTGATATTGATCGCAAATTTCTTCTACTGGGCTGGGACGCTACCAAGTCTTTCACTTCTTACTTATGCAAACGACGAAAGCACTTACTTATGCAGGTTTTTTTTGCTTCTTGACATTCTAGACCATTTACACTGCTATTATTGCTTACTTAGAACAAATTAACAATTATTACTTTAAATTTCCAATTATTTTTTAATAAATTTGTATTAAATTCAGGAGCGTGGCTGTTGCTTCTTTGAACGCCGTAACTAAACCCTTAATAACGTTTGTAGTTTCTACGGATATATCGTAATGGAAACCAATGCAACTTCCTGGTTACATACTTCTTTCCTTGATATGTTATTTTGTTCTGGCCAGATTGATTAATAATATTTAATTTATTAAATTTCACTTAAAATTATTACACTTTGATTATCATATTATATAATTTTGAACTCTGAATACTTTCATATAGTTAAATTCAATTTCTGTCGTGTAACTTCACTTTCTGTGTGACGCGTTCCCTCGACATTTTATGTTTTGCTAGGTAGCAAAACTACTCGAAAGCTCTCGAAAGCTAGACTCTCTAAACCCTTATTTACACTTATGCTTTTGCATTAATCCTTTAATTTAGACACAGTTTACTAGTGATTGATATTTTATAATTATTGTTATTAGCCTTATTATAATTAGATTATTAAATGTTATTATTTGTCTTGTCTATTGTAATTTCACTTGAAACAGATTTTGGTGGCGATTAATTATTTAGTTAGAACAATATTATGTTTTGACCAATCATGCGCGTAGCTGTTGGCGTTCAGCGTTCACTTATACTCTGTTGGTTGGTCATAGGCACGTGTTTGCTTGCGCTTATACTATAGTCTGTTCGTTAGTTGCAGGCTACTGAATTTAATTTAATTTTAATTTGTTGTATTTATTGAATTTGATTGCCGATTTAAGTTCTGTATTTTCGCTTATCTTAAGTTCTGTATTTATACCGTAGATATGATGAAAACACAATAAAGTCCAAGTAGCGTTATTGTAGTTTTAAAATATTGGTCAGAACCTGCGAAATCGAAAATAATTTTACAGAATTTAAATTTCATTTATTTTCAAAAGTGACTTTGAGTGAAAGACTACTGTGTGGAACCAGGGTGAGTTGGTTAAAATAACATATGATTTTCGACGGGCTTTGAGGCGCGCTTGAACTTCACTGCTTTAGTTTCACCTTTCACGGCACGCGGCTTCTCGGTACAATATTATGTAACATTTTTAAGGCTTTAAGGAGTTTTTGGGTCGTCAAAATTGGCTTCTTTTGACTTTAAGCTATAGATTTTTTTTCACCTATTTGTCTCTATATCCTTTCCTATTAAGTACATTTAAATTAAATGTTTTTGTTCTGAGTTTAAGACTGTATGGTGTCTTGTTAAAATGTGACACAAAAGTTAGTACAGGGTCATACACAAACCGGTGGCGTCAATGAAAGGTCAATTTAGAAAATCGCAAATAACTAAAAATTCGATCAATTGTGTACAATAAAACCAATGACAAGATTTGACTTATTTTTTAATAATATGTTATTACCAGAATCAAAAACAGAAATAAATAATTCATACTGTAATTTTGGATTAAAAAGGTTATACCGTTAAAGGCGGTTGTTAATATATCTCGGATCCAGAATTAGACACGCATGTCGCCATAAGCGTTGCGCGCCTGCATCTCTATATTTTGCCTCTCAACGCTCAAAGTAAATTGTAGGTTAGTGTTTCGTGTACATCCCTAAGTGTATATGTATTAATAAATACAGTTTTACAAAGTATTACAAGATAGTAAGATACAAGGTAATTTTATAAGATATTAGGTATCAGTATTTTCAAATCGATACATATAAAAATTGTTAGGATTATAAATAAGACCAGTTGAAATTTCTAAACGAAAACTAAAATGATCCTGTATAGGGGCTGAAGTCACACAAAGGAGCAATAAAAGTAAATGGAATAATTTAAGACTCTTTTGAAACGTAGCAGCTTACCAAAAATTCAAGTTAAACCGGAAGAATATATTTTACTTCTTCTCTCTTAAAGCAGATGGGAAAAAACCGCAATTAGCTTCAAAACACAAAGACTGGGGACAGTGAAATGCTCGAGGCCGATAAAGTCCCAAACAAAAAGTGAACGAATATAAAGTGCTCGTGACGAAAGATGGATTAAAACGCTGTGGAATGGACGGCGATGCCGTTTTTGCAAATATTGTTAATTATCCCGTGAAAATTCAATGAGTGTAATCAGAGAACCAAATTTTAATATGGACGTTTCTCCAGAATTTATTATCGTAACAACCGCGATAATTAAGGAAAGATACCCAACAGAATCTAAAAAGAAAATAGCATCAATCATGCAAATAAATATTATGTTTGGTCATTATTTTCCACTTATTCAACATTATTATAAACCAAATTTGGTAATTATTTTTATTTTTCAACTAGGTTTAGTATTGTAAGTACCATTTATTATATTTTTGAACGATCTAGTAACGATCTTAAATCAGTGTTACTTCTTTAAACCCTTAAAAAACTACAATTGATATTTGTCGAATTGTACCTAAAATTTTACGACTTGATAGTTTGAAACTTAAATTTGAGCTAGTGCCTCTATATACATAGTAAAAAATGTTACAAAATTTTTGCTATTTCTTTTTCAGGTACAGGCTTACCATTAAAAGTAAATATATCCAAGTCTGGATTTATATCAGTATTTTAAATATTAGAAAGGTTAGGACAACACTCGTATAATGTCTTCCTTCTCATGACAGTGGCTTTACAGACGATGATATCAGGATAATCTGAACTATATTGGGTCAATATTAGAACAGAATCTCGCAAAAATAAAAATGAAAACTAGGTAAAACTTAGAAAAATTTAAAAGTTTTTCGCAAATTCCAGTAATTCGTGTTCGAGTGTTCGGGTAGGTATAATGCAGATTAGTTGTAAATCTCAGGTAAGTTACGAATTAATATCGGGTTAGGATAAAGATAATATTATTAACGTTAGTTAGGATGAGGTTAGGATTTCTGAATATAATATATATAAGTGTTAGGGAAAAATTGTAATGGTAGTAAGTTTTTTATTTACGAGAAAAAATTATTATTTCTAACCGTGAATTATCTCAAAAATTTTCTATGAAAAAATTCTACATCTATCTTAAAGCTCCCATCTTCAACATTTATTATGACACACCTCGAGAACAACCTCGAGAAATTTTGAGTCGCCTCGGATTATAATTGTACTATTCATGCGCCATTATAAAAATGCATCAGTATTTTGTAGCCGCTTAATACCTAGGCGAGACCCACATCGGGATATGAAACATCTCAATATGTATTATATAAAATAAGAAATTAAGTTGATATTTAAAAAAATTGCTATAAATGTAAAATGGAAAAAAACGCGGTAATGGCAGTTACGCCCTGCCAATCCACCCGGGCCTTAGAGCCGTAGATCCTCTTACATACCCGCAGCACGCGGCGCTAAATAAACTGACTGATCAATTTTTAATAAATGATATAAGGGTATGAAATCAGTGGACATACATTTTTTAATGCTGCATGGCCATCTTAATGTAAAAGAAAAGTTTCAGATATCGTCGCTCCCGTTACCAAGAGGCGTAACTAACAAAATTACGAATTTCAGTTAGGTCCACAATTTGATTTATACTAACAGCATTTATGTTGCAGCGTAACTGTAAGTGCATTTGCCCCCTCTATTATTTAACTTGGCCAATAGAACAGTGGCGATTAGTTGAAAGTAGACGATTCCATTTACTTCATATAATTGTGGCTTTACATTTTTAAAGTAATGTGTAGATAGATGCTTATGAATGTATTAATTTGATATGTCAAAAATGACTTCCTGTTAAATTTATTTCCATTTGATAATTTTAAACCATGGTGAAGCATTTGAACCATGGTGAACAGAACTGGAAAAGACAAGCATCGCAAATTGTTTTAATGCTGGGTAGTCTTTAAGTGATATTGCCATCACGAGGGAGTAGCTGTAAGGAGAAGCAATTTGATTCAAGATGAAGATATGATAAAGTGGTTGAGAAAGAACCCTTTTGATACGGCTGCAACAGCTTGTCATGGTACGCAGTCAAGAATTATGTTGGCAGAGATCAAGATATTAGAGATAAGAATTAGTAATGGCTTTGTTCGAATAGTTTTTTCCATTACCAAATTATTATATCCAGACGGACATTTTAAAATTTGATGACGACCATAATACTACAAACATGTTTGCTCTTCGACGAAAATTAGCGTATGTAGTTTTCCCCAATAAAATACAATATACCTATTCCTCGACTTTGGTAGTGAAGAGTATAATAATAAAACTATCTGCACTGTATACATAAATAAATGTCACAAGGTATATTTCCTAGTCGCGGCTAGTCTAAATACATAATATGGAAATTATCTTATACCCATCGGTTTCAGAAGCAGTAAATGTCAAATTACTTTCCGGCAACTCATGCAAACATAAACTTGCGACGACTTTATTGCCGAGATGCATAGTATGGAAATTAGACAAGTGCGAGCATGTACGTTTTAAATGAGGAAATAGAGTTATCATGAAAAGAGGAAGTTAATGGGTACGGTAGCAACATTCATTGCGGATTAGTGTGCCAACTGGAGAAGGCTTTTCCAGGAGAGCAATCCGCATCAGACAGACATCTGTTTTAAAGCATCTCAGGATTTTCATTTGACGGGCTGGAGATTCGTTATTGCGTTTAAGATCTCCTGTGCTTACATTTTAGAACACCGTGGCACTGAGCACTGTATGGAATTTGATAAATGCAATACCTCTGCTTACTGCATTATTCACGATATGTGGAAGGGTTTCCAAAATATGTACGATTAGCTCGACTTATCAGTTCGAACATTCGAGCCTGTGATTTATAAAAGTAAATCAACGTTCATCTTCTACTAGTCATATACTGTATATAAACTTTGTTATATTTCTTGGTTGTTATCTTCATGGATATAACTTTGTTATATCCATGAAGATTTGCTAAGTTGCTAAGAGTTAAGAACATTCAGCTGTCATGATTCACTAAATGATAATACGGCAAGAGATGATAGTAGTACGGCAGCCCTTGAACAAAATCCTTTGTTATCCCCTAAGGCTATATTTAAGTAAAAGTCGATAGATATGGGTGAGATAGCCGTTCGTAATAATATCAGTTTTCTATTAGTCTTCGTTAAAAATGATAAAAAAGACATGAATTTATTGTAATAAATTCATGTCTTTCTTACACTTTTTTATTTATTTTTTTCATGTATTTCTTTTCTCTATAGGGAATGGAAATTAAACACGTTCCATAATTATAGTAATATAAATGGATCTTTTACAAAGCAATAATTGCATTAAAAAATTTCACCGTAATGCTAATAACTTCTTTATAACTTAAAGAATTAAACCTATTTCATACATTTGAAAAAAAGTGGGACAGAAAAATTCTGTGCTGTGCAAGTTTTCCTTTATTTTATAATCCTTCAATGATAGAAAAAGACACCTGTCAAATTTTAATTTTCGTATGATTCAATCAATTATTTTTTTTGTAAATTTAATGTTTCTTTCAGACGGTGCGTCAACGATGTTAGAGATGAAAGTGAAACCACTGAGGTTTTTCTCAGATTGGACGTAGCTAACATGAAAGGGGGCGTCTTGGGTTGGCAAGAATATGTATACATACATATATACACACATACGCACAACCGCTAAGATTCATAAAACAACCTTGAAGGATAATACTGAATTTCCTTGGTGGAGAGATTAATTCAAATAACTTCAAACCAGGATATATACATTAAGATCACAATAAAATATTTACACCAAACAAGCTATAAATTTGGACACAAAACCAGATGCGTCGCGCATATAATAAACTTATCTATATGAGACACAAAGCACTAGGGTTAAGTAGACCTGACCCTAATAGAACAATTTTGTCTAACTTTCCACTTACTAAACTCTTTGATTTTGAACCCGAATTTACTGGTATGAAAACCTGCCGGAAACTGTATAATTTCGGCTAATATTGTCGCTCTAGCCCTCGTTGGGCGGGACCAAGGATGACCTTTCATCCCCTTTAAGTAATATCACTTACCGGGGGTAAAATCAATCAACCGGGATCTACTTTACCCTTTACATAATCTCAGGAAACTATTCCCGTACGCTAACGACATCTGATTGCAAAATAGAAACTAAACATTTTACATGACATGGATAAATAATAACAATATTTGTGGGGTGGCTCGTTGTACACATATCAATAGAAAACCCCACAGAAAAACTCTTGTTAGACTTACATCCTTCATTCTCTAAAATAATACAATTATGATATTTCTGAGATGCTCTTTCTGTGTTAATTAGTTAGCTGCTCCTACGTTTTATGGAAGTATTATACTAATATTATCTTCGGGGTAATGCTTGTCCATTTTGCCTATACCGGAACCATAAATTAAGTGACACTTCCAACTGCCAACTGACCCAAGGAATAACAATTTATGATTTTATGGTCCAATCTTTAGTTTCGTGCCGCTTTATGAGTACACCCTGTTTATTTACAATAGGACAATGGATTTTCGATATCTTACTTGGAAAAGAATCCGTACTTTTAGCGCCATATGACATGTTCACTCGCCATATGACAAGTTTTGAAATGAAGTTTAAGCTTGTCAGATAAACACAAATACACAACAATAAAGTTAAATTACCCACTTAAGGTGGACCTTCTAAGAATTCTTTAAACAATAAACAATGGACAAACGAATTTTGGGTCGATATCATAGTTTTTAGAATTTAGGAAAAATTATAGGTCTGGACTGTACCATTTTGTTACAAAAGGAACAGGTACAAATAATTAATTAGCACAATTTAACATACAATGGGCCTTTTTAGTGTCTTTTTATTGCCTTATGTGAGTGATTTATTAAAAAAATCTCGCTGTATTTTTTTAATTTTTTTGCAACACATATCGAAAGAAAAATCAAAAGTGCGGAAATATACGTGACGTCACGGATCCTTCCTTGCTGATAAATAATCTAAATTTGACATGTAAAACTCGTCCACCATGCTAGAATCAAATTTCGGCAGATATTCTGCACTTCCTTTAGAAAATCCTGGCTCCATATTCTTACAATACCGTAAAGAAACAAAGGAAAACACAATTCGTATTGGAAATGGTTGATGGCAACGGCAATGGCAAATGGCTGACATAATCTGACAAGTGCGAAAAAATATTTTGCTGATTTTGCTGAAAAATGTTTTGTGTTTACTTTTTTCAACACAAACTGAATACACGGAATGCAAAATAATCAGGCTAGGGAAAACCGTAATAACTTAAAACGCCTAGTAGACGTGACAATATTTTTTGCACCGCAAGATTTAGCTTTTCATAGTCATGACGAATCGTCTTTCAATCGGGGAAATTATGAAGAATTAATTAGGTTATTATGGCACATAGATACCATACAAATTTTTATATTTTTGTAAGTGGAAAATATTTTTTCGAGGACGGCAAATACCATAAAAAAATACCTTGTCTTTATTTCCTAAGTGTCATTTTAGACCGAATGTTAATGATTGTCCTGTAAGATAGCCTCCTCGAATCAAAAGACCACGAGCGGCCCCTGATAAGAGTGTATTCCTTTTCTGCGTAGTCATCCAAATAAGTAGATATTTATAAGTTACACCACTTTTAAAGTTTGCATTTGATATAACGAATCAATAGTTGTACTGTAAAACTCTATTAATTCATCAATGTGACATCTGCTATTAACTTGGTACGTACATATTATACCAAACGTTATTTTTAAATAAGAAATACATAGCTAATATTGTGTACCTTAATCATATGCAACTAAACAAACACCGCATCATGCTACTTGCGTAGCTATCCAACAGATGTCCATATTGGGTGTATGCCCGGAATCTTTCTGTTCCGCTAGACCATTACCTTAGCCTACTACTCCAAAGATGTCGCGGCCACTACTTCCTTCTCTTGATTATTGTCCCAGACCCTGTTCATGTTCCGTATTTCTAAACTGAACTGAGCTTCAAATGGTAAGGGTACGTAGGTAAAGAAATATAATATGAAAAATGTTTATTTTAAGTAGCTATAACCGTTGACTGAAGGAATGGTTTTTTTCAATCAACCCTGCAAGTCGAGAGGCGTAAGAGTGTAAGTGTATAAGGGCTCCATCTACACGGTGCACCTCATCTCATAGTCAATAATTTAAAGGTGGTCTGTAAGACACGCGACCATTTTCTGATTATTAATTAAGATGAGATGAGTCAATAATTTGTTTAATTATTATTACTTTGATTGATAAATGTAAATTTTCTGATAGGTACTCATATCGATATATTCATCAGAGTTGCCACCCGTCGTCCCGTTTTTCAAAGAACTGTCCGATTCAAACCAAATTTCCCGCCGTTCCGGAGAAAAATTGGTTGCTCCCGTATTTTGTGCCATTCGGACATGGCGTGTCATGATTTCGACACAAAACAGCAAATGACAACACTGACAAGAGACCAGAGCAGTATCGCGAAATCATTCATCGTGTGAAGTGTGGATTATAATAAGCAGGTGAAATCACAAAAAAATACATATTAGCCCAGTCGATAGAAACTTGAAAAGTAATATTAGCTTCCAATGGTCATAAAGTTAAAGATAAAAAGTGGTGCTAAAGATAAAAAGTGGTTATTTTTATAAAAATATTTGTTGCAAAAATATAGGCGGATCAAAAATATGGCAACGCGAGTGACCTATTCTAGTCGGACTTCATGTATATTTTCGTATATACGTTTATTGTCCATTTATAGATGAGAGCTGACTACATTAAAATAACCACATATTTAATACAGGTTTTTGTAGATCCAAAGTAGAAAGATAATTTTTTACGTACATTCTGAGGTAGCATCTGATAATATTGCATAATCGACATAATCGACATAATCGATTCAGAGTTATATTTTGAATTTTTTTTCGCAGACCTGGTTCTATTATAAACATATGCTATTATACCACTGATCTTTTAAAAGGATGGCTTTGTTTGTAAGGCAACAAAAAACACAGGAACGACCTTTTTGATTAACAAATATTAAATACACAACTATAGGTATGTACTACTTTACTTTGTTAGCAATAAACAATATTTATATCACTGGGATACAATTTTCATCATAATTCCAGTTGACCTAGATTGTACAGTTGTTTTAGACGGAAACAAGCATACTGATTTCAAAACTCAGTCAGTTTTCCTCGATCTCGTCAAGTCTCTACAGCTTATATTAATGCGACCACCATAGGCTTGACCAAGAAGCGTGACCTCCATCGTGTTGGGAGGGGTGGGGACCAAAATCGATCAAAGTAGATAGGTTGCCCCTTTTGCGGGGGGATTCAGCAGGGGGGGGGGAATTTACAAGTTTCTTAGCGTTTTTCCGAGTTATTTGGTGATTTTTATGTCTGTTTAATAATATTATATGATTATATTTTGAGACTTTTGATAGGACAATATAATAAAATATATTAGCAATATTTATAAAAAGATGACGTCGCGCGGTCGGATTGTAAGTTACGAGGCAACCTATCTAATTTATTCGATCTTGGGTGGGAACGACCTTAGACCTTAGAGATCAGTGACAAATTCATACTTGTCGAATTGGCCTCTGAGATTGAATTTAACCAATCGAATGGGCCTCTAAGATCAAACATCTGAGTTGAATTGGTCTTTAAGATGTGACATCAAACCTGGTGATCTGAACATTCTTCATGAGTCACTCGCTAACAGAAGGAACATTTTCTCACCCCTGCATATAAAACTGGGTCTAATGAATCAATTCGTCAAGGCTTTACTGAACATTTCATCGGAACAATGTCAGTACCCCAACAGAATGCTTGGTACTTGGTATTCATAAACCTTGTCGAGAACTTTTTTGGAAAATATACAACACAGAATTACACCGAAATTGTCCAGAAACTCTTAGAGAGCTTCCAAATACTTGGCTGAAACGTAAGTATCAAGGTGCATTTTCTGCATAGCTGTCTCGCTGACTTCCCGGAAAAACTTCGTGCACTCAGGGATGAGCAAGGTGATCGATTCCACCAAGATTTGTAGTTCATGGACACCACGTGGTACGGTATCACGGTAGATAGGATATACATATGATTGCTGACTATTGTTGAAGCAGCAAGCGAGATTGTTTACAGATTTAACACTCCAGGAAAAGCTATAAGCGTACTTTAACCACCGTATGTTTGTTTTGAAGCAGAACTCCACTACTTGTACACAATTTGATTTACAGTAAGAATATACAACTTTTATATGGACAAAAAGTATTCTATAGAGTAAAAAGTTGACGTGATAGAGAAAAACTGGGGTCATTTCTGGATTCAGATGTCAAAAGTTAGCTAAAAACGCGTCAGATCAAAGTCAACAAAAAGTGTGTTCCTTACTGATTAAGTAACAAATAGGCATAATTCACCATGGGTTGTCCATGACAATGTAGAAAAAAAATTGACAATGACGCCACGTGTTGCTGTAACGACACAACGATCTATATCGTTGAAAATGTCAATGATATATTATAAATATCTTACAGAAAAGATTGTGGCGCCATATCTGTATGAATAGTTTGTTTATAAAACACATTTTCTTCACGGTCCTTTTAAAAGGACATTATAATATGGATTAAATTAGTACGGTCTGTCAAATTTTCGTAAACGTATCTGTCCTCTTGATGTGACTACTCTATCAAAATCATAGTAGAAACAAATATCTCCGAATCTCCGTGCTAATTAATCATTACTAAATTAATGGGTTGTTAAAATAACCATATTTTTAATTCGATATGGTTTTCAGGACCGCTTCAATATGCGTTATTTGGTTTCGTAAAATTTAGAACAACTAGATGTTCACAGCGTAATATTATGATTAATTGCAATGATGTGGCCTGTAGGACGCTATTAAAATGTAATTAAACTTTAGGAGGCCTCACGTTTACATTACCCGAAAAATACTCTTAGTGCCTTTCTAGAAAATGTATTTGAGCTCAGTTAATATTATGTTAATTGTTGCCTGTGTCATTTATGTATGCCCATGTGCTTTTATTATAATCTCGTTATTGTCAACGTAAAAATATTAAAAGATTTAAAGTATGTTTTAATATTTTGCTTATTTCGGTTGTTTCTGTTTCTCATAAAATTGGCAAATTATGTGAAACTATTTTCGAAGCTGTTAATTTTGTAGCTATAGATATACATGGACATTTAAAATAACTTTCTTGGGAATATCGGTCATATTAATGTACACTCTTTTATTCTCCTGCGTAGGTTTTGAGATATTTACCATCATCACGGACTGTAAAGTTATTATATAGTTAAACAAAGTATATTGCTGACTAGAGATTTTATTTACCGCGTCCCAACTGTAGATCGAACCACGTGGTCCCCAAACGTATCTGTGTTATGTACCAAGATAAATTGGGGAATCAAGGAATGGTGTTGTCAAGAATAGCTTGCATATTTGGGGTATTGTAGGAAAACCTGTTTGTGGTGGTGATTTTGTGGGATCACCAGGTAGTGGGTAAACCATCCATGAATGGAGACACAGTCTGGCTACTTGGCATTAATTTATTTAACACAGTACATTATCACATAGGCATAACGAAACGTACAACGTTCAACGCTTAAGTGCTTACTTGCTTCGACGCATCAATATATCAATTCTTCTTGTGACCTAATTACACTACTTTATATAATGTTGGACCAGGTCAGTACAATGTGTACGTGACCCAGTTTCATCTATTTGTTATAATAATGTTGTTTATTTGGCGACCTAGACCTTAAATATCCTAATCAGCATATTATCGCTTTATATACCTGACATTGTTTATTCGCTTATGCCGGAATGGTAAACAGAATAAGTATTAGTTAATTTGGGTAATATGGCACTACATGTTCGGTAGTTAATTATTATAAACATCTATGTTCAAAATAACTTTATTATACCTTACTTATAGTGGAGTCAATAAAGGTTTTTACTTTTTATTCCTCAGGGCAGGTCCGATCTTGATGACTTTTTTAAATGTTTGTTTTTATATATTAATTGAAACCAGAAACATTTGATGTGCAGATACCTAATTATATTATTTAAACAATATTAAGAAACACAATTTGTGCAGAAATTTTTTTTCACTGAAATTTATTAACTTTTAAATAGTAAAGGATTAAAAATTTCTGTTTCTATATTATTTTCTAATTAATAATTGCTTTATATTATATGAAAATTGTCAAAAAATCGGAAAAATTTATACTGGGTTTTTATTTATTTTACATTCAAATATGATATATAATTTATATATTGCCATTAATCCATGCAGATGAGCAATGCAGTCCGTTTTGTGCATCCACGCGCGGTGCCGCATCCAGTTTTGCAGAGTAAAATATAATTTTTTAGATGTTATTTGGTGTCGCTGGATATGTCATTTTTATCGGTGTTAAATGAAAAATTTCATTCCGCTAATGTTCGGGAGATATTTTAGAATTATTTTTTTATTTTGATATGCTGTTTCACTGCATCTTCTGCTGGAGGTAACGAACTAAGTTGTACGGTTTCATCTTTTGCCATTAGTGTTATAAAACATTTATTTCTTAAATCAGTTATACTTTTAGCCATTTTAGCACCATATAGTATAAGAATACAGGAAAAACTGGGTTGTAAAGTTCTTCTATACATAAATATGTATAGAATGTTCAATCATAAAAGTTAAAAAATTTTATCAGAATTGTAAGATTTTAAAAATTGATTATTTTTTTTAATAAAAAATTCTGATGTAGTATCACATCCTATGAACGCATAGATAATAATAATATGTTTTTTTTATATATGACAACTGCTTTTATATTTTTTTCGTTGAATAAACTCACTACAAGACGTTACTTCTTGGCTGTTTAAAAAAGAATAATTTATTATCTGGCCAACCTTATTATCTGGCAAAAATGTCATCAATAGTACTAAGACATCTCTGTTGCAAAAAAAGCTACATGAGAAAAGAGACGACCTACATCAGATTGTACAATTAGTTGATCAGCATAACTTTCTCCTTGACAACACTCAACTTTATTTTCAAGAAGTTTTTCGAAAAGAAGATTAATAAATCTATTATATTTATAGCTTTTTCTTTAGGTCGCTAAGAACTTTTCCTTAGTGGCCTTTAAAGGCATGTCTTCATTAAATAAATAATTAGGTAATGTAAGTACCTACATATTACCTATGTATCTCCGGTTCCTTTCATCAATTTGGATCCATCATTACTGTACCCATCATAGTTATTACGCAGATATTTGATATATTGTTTACAAATGTAGGAAAAATTTAGGGTTTGTTCCCATTTTAATCTGTGAAGCAATGTCCATCAATGATATAGTAGAATACCATCAATGATGTAGTAGAACTAGGTAATATCGATAACATCTTCTTCACATTGTTCAAAAATACCATCTAGCGATGATTTCTTCGAGTTTCTCACTGCAGCATTATCAAAAAGAGAAACTTTCGTTGAGAAAAAGTTCGTAAAAAATTATATTGTTAATTATTAGTAAAATATCGTTAAAAAAATAATAATATTATTTTCCGCGCATTGAAATGTTTCAGATTTCAAATAATATATAAAAACAAACATTTAAAAAAATCAACAAAAACGGACCTGTCCTTGAGGACTAAGAAGTTTTAGGGATTTTGATACACATTAAGTTATTTATTCTCCGCTTACATAATAATGGTTCAGAAACGGAAACGTCATTGCTATTATCGTTTGGAAATGAATCTTGGGCGTTTACATTTAAACATATCGATTTCTTTCAATTTCTACCGCAGAGTAAATAAAGAAAATAGCCGGAGATAATTTATGGCAATAAGTAAATAATCGAGACACCAATAATTGGATAAGAGCCTCTTAAAAACCGTAAGTCACTTATGAAATAATGCGAGTCTAAAATAAATAAATCAAAAGTTGTGAGTTTCCTATAAAACGTTAACATCATAATTTATGTTATGGCTAGGGGCTAATTATGTATGATGATGGTCAGCTTGTTTTGTTGAAATATAAAATAACTCGGTTTATCTTCGCTGCGATCCACTCCTTTGTTATTAGCGGAGATTTTGTTGATTCTGGGGAGACCGTTCTGCCCTGTATATGTTAACTACTTTCGTCTTTGCTTACGTAGGTATAACTGCAGTCTGTTATGAGACTGAGGCTGTTCTTTTTTACATTATTAGTGGCAGCTGCATGTAAGCTAAAAATTAATACGTATTAGCTGGTTAAAAAATTAATACCTATATAATTATTAGTAAGGTCACATATGTTATGACTATATATGTGGTAACGTGTTCATGTGACGGATCTTTTAATGTTTCTTAAGGTGATCATCTGCAGGAGAACCTGGATAACAGCACGAATCGAAATCGATATATAATCTACTTATATATTTAATGTTCAGGAAGCAAAATAGCACCCACTATATATACATACAAGATGTGTGACTTTTTGCATTAATATTTAGTCATCTTAGATGATGGCACTAAACAAAATGACTATTAAGAGTATTTTATTATTACATTGTTTTTATTCTGTTGATATTTTCTTCACTATAAAAATGAGTCAGTATTATTCTAAGGATGTTAGTGTGGAGCAGATTTGCATTTATAGATATCATTTATTTAATAAAGCGCCTAATAGAAATTAATATAAACCTTATAGTACATTAAAATCGCAAACTAACGGCTATTTCTAATTTTTTAATATGCCGTTAGCACCACTACCAGTAGTGTATATCTAAGTTTGCAGCTTAGAAAGACCTGTGCCAACTTCGCAGCACTCGAGAAACCGCGAGATTTTAGTACTTTTTTGCTATATCCTAAACTAAGCGTTTGTTCATGCATTTTATTGCGTATTTTAAAGTAGATTAAATTTGCTACAATTTGAGACTAGAAGCAGCTATATAGGTATAATATTTACCAAGATACAGCCCTCCAAAAATTGGTAGTTTTTTCCAAGAAAGTGAAATTTTAAGACTTGGTCACTTTCGGGGTCATTTGGTAACTTTGGTTCGGGGACTTTCGTCTCCGAAATTTCTGCAATTTCTAAAAATTTTTAAAAATTCAATTTCTAAAAATCTAAACCCATATATATATATATATATATATATATATATATATATATATATATATATATATATATATATATATATATATATATATATATATATATATATATATATATATATATATATATATATATATATATATATATAGCACTGGTAATAGTGCTATATATGTCCAGATATCGCACTGGTAGGTGTGTTTACCTTCTTATTCGTCTATTTGCTTATTTCTATGAAATAAGCAAATAGAATCTAATGAAATGCTACAAACCCAAGATTACTTTCCACAAAACAAATATGAATAGCAAAGAATTTCAAAGCTAATATATATATATATATATATATATATATATATATATATATATATATATATATATATATATATATATATATATATATATATATATATATATATATATATATATATATATATATATATATCCACAAGAAATATATATTTAGCCTATTAATATATTTACAATGTAATTCAATATATTTATTTATTGATATATTATGTATATCATATACATATATGATATACAGTGACATTCAGTGGCGGCTCGTGGGTATTTTCAGAGGGTGGGCACAAAAAAATAAATAAAAAATACAGAATCTGATGTCGCAGATAAGAAATAAAGTAAATTTGTAGTGCGCAAATAAATGAAAATAATTTGTTATTTGTCTGACTGTATCGTGTTGCAGGTTATATGTATAAAATATGTATATGGTTCGCATTAAAGTACCTAACATTTGTAAAACTTAAATCTTGTTTTTTTGTCACAGCAGTGTTGCAGGTTGTATGTATAATCTGTATATGTTTCGCATTATAGTAAAATTTCTCTAAATATGAAATAGAGTAAATTTTCAGTGCGTGAAGAGGGCTGTATCTTGGTAACTATTATACCTACAGAGCTGGTTCTGGTCTCAAATTGTAGCAAATTTAATCTACTTTAAAAACGTAATAACATGTTTTATGAACAAATGCATAGTTTAGAAGTTACAGTGAATAAGCCGAAGAAAGTGCGAACATTTCGCGGTTTTTCGAGTGCTACGAAATTAGAACAGGTCTTTTGAAGCTGCAAACTTGGATATACACTACTGGTAGTGGTCTTAAAACTTATTAAAAATAATGTTGAAATTTAAAATCGATGCGCAAAATAAACATCTAATAACGGACTGAAGTTGATACACAATATTATATCGACTTAAAATTATGTTCTGAAATTAATTGATAAAATGATACGCTAAAGCCTTTTCATGATAAACGTTTTTTAAGACTAGTTGCATTCCAGATTCTAATTTTCAAGTTAGTTACATTAGATCAGGTTACCTCTGAGCAGTGTTCCATCGACTCCTCACTTCAAACCCCACATTTCAGGAGGTATTCGGTTCTCAAGCCACTCTTGCACTTGTTGGTAAACACAAAATGATTTCGCTGCCACATTTCGCTAACCCTTTGGTACGCATGTGGCAGCGAAGAAAGATCCGGTTTAAGCTTGGTGCTGGATTTCATAAAAACTGAGTATCGACGGCTGTGTAGATGAGTCTGACTAAAGGCATACCGTGCGCCTTCTGTCCAAAACATCTTTTTTCCTGATTCTGTTATAGTGTCTTGAGTTAATTTTGTTCAAAAAGCTTAACAAACAAAGCTGTACCTTTCCTGAAAATAGCTTAGGTTGTATCGCAACTGCTGAAACTATGAAGGAAGAGAATGGAACAACAAGATTTAATTTTTTGTAGTTCTTGCAGGGATGAAAATATTCTGGTTTCCATTTTCATTCTTCCCGGTTTGACATTTAATATTTCCTTCGCTGATAGTGTCATAGCCATTAAAAGGATTATTAGATATACATCTTCTCCAACAACAGCAGTCACCCAATTGTTTGCAGTTGCTTTCTCAATTGTAGTCCTTATAATTCTACAGTCAGCATTACTTACAGGCACTCTTGTTTCAATTTCCTTACCCTTATTTTTTTCTGTAAGTAGTTTAATAAATTGGCACTTGTTTTTTGCATTTGACAGAAAATGCTCATGTTGAACAGTAAGTTTCATAGATCAAAATTTCTATCAAGAGACGATTCCGCTGCCCCTCTTCGTTTTTGTTCCGATGTCTTCATACTGTTACTTGTTTCATCGTAGCCATCAACCACCACTGTAGAATGGGGTCCATAGTGAGATTTTACGTAGTTAATGTACTAAACACATATATCGGAATAAGATGCTGCACAAAGTTATTTCCCAAGGTTTTATTCATCAGCTCTACTTCTTCTGCAAGGGGCCAGTTTACCTCAGAACTTCCTACAAAGCATGCTGATAAGGACATGAGTTTTCCCTCTTGATCCTTGAATTGACAAGACAAGCAGCTCACTCCCGGCCCTCGGGAACATTTAGTATGTTAATCAGGACACCTCAATGAATAACCAAGACTACACGAATTATTTTGGTTGATTTCACTAATCTCCTAAGGCTACTCTGTCAGAATATTTGGGATTTTTCCAAATTTATAGTGAATTTATTGAATATTATGTATTAATGTTTAGCAATATAAATATGGTGAAATATTTTAAAACACGCTTACTTCTTCAGATGGATCTTCTGCATTGCATGAATTGAAATTCATCCCAAATTGTTTCACGCTTACGCCCTTAGTATGCAGGATATGAATCTAAACCTTCTCGACCATCTTATCTATTGGATTTTGATATTAAAACATCCTTTAATTTATCTGCATAAGAGCACTGTGTATTCAAAATGACCTTTTAATTTTAATTAAATGGCCCTGAACGTAACTTTTTATGGGAGTTTTTGTTTTCTGAACAAGTTAATTATAGTATATTGCCCAATAACTTTACTTTAATCTAAATTGTGGGTTTAGAACTAGCGTTATCTGGGAACCTATAAATATGTAGATTTTATGGAGCTAACTGCTTGTCTCTACATTAAATCAACGTTGATATTGTTGTTTTTTCGGCCGCATTGGATTATTTTAAAACTTTTACCAGATATAAAAATTAAAATGACTTCGTCTCGAGCTACAAACTCCATGCTTCGTTCAACAAATATGCATGGTTTGCATCAGTTACACAAATAATTATTTTAGGAAACTGTCACAAAAATGACGGATCTGACAGCATTTCTAAAGTTTCATCTCTTTGTACTACTCATGTGTCAATCTTTTTTTTTGCAGCTTTTACTTCACTCACAACCGCATTTACTTCACAGCCTCATGTATTAATTGGCCATCATTAATAAAAATATTATTTGGCCGCTTTTGCTCACGGCTGCATTTACTACACCTCCTCATTTAATAATTGACCATCATTAGTAAAAATATTTTGAAATTGATTTAGTCGGATATATCTGACTGTCAGCCGAGTAAGCTTCTTCCTCAATTTTATCCATGTCCATGACCTAGGAAGAATTATCTTCTTGGGTCTTATTCAATGCTTGGCCTCGGCTGTACAAGTATTAGAATGAGAGGCGAGCTTTATTATATTTGTGTAAAACCGGCCGATGTAAATGGAAATGTTATTGGAGGTCATCACATGACATAGGTTGTCAAAAATGTAAAGCATTGGCGTTGGCGTTATTATTTTTGATAGTACATGGACGTAGCGTTTGATAAACTTTGATAGTAGATAAATGAAAATGCCTCGTCATTTATCTGAACTTGAAAAGCTCAAATAGTGTCCAGAATCGAAGACGGATGGACAATTCGTGCTATAGCACAGTTGTATAACAGAAACAAGAAAACTATATTATATATTAAACAACGCTGGGAGCAATAAGATTCCTTAAAGAGAAAAATTGGTTCAAGTTGTCCCAAAATTTCCAACCCTGAACAAGATGCTGCTTTTTTGGGATACTTGAGAGATAATCCATTTGCAACGGCGAGGGATACTGTGATTTATACTGAATTTCCTGGCTCTCAACCTACCTCCAGAAGAAGGGTCAAAGAATCTGAGTTAAAAATCGTCCAACATGCGAAAAAGATTTTACTCAATGTAGAACGGCGGCATTCAAGAGTAATTTTTGCAATGAACTATGTATACCGCGACCCTCAATTTTGGAACATGGTAATTTTTAATGATGAAAAGACATTCCAGTCGCCTTATAACGGCCAAATTCGTTTATCGTCTAGACAATACAAGGTTCGAGGGACGATATACTATCTCCGTTGCTTTTAGTTCTGGACGTTTCTCTATAAATGTATGTGGGGCTGGATAAATGTTTAGGGCTTAATTGTAAAAAAAATATATAAAAGAAATTTTAGACCACAAAATTCAAACGAATTATGGGAAATAATCCACGACTGCTAAGAGGAGCTTGATACAGACATTATATGTAATATAATTCAGCCAATGCCGAATAGATTGGCTCACGTAATAGAAAAAGATGGTTATATGATCAAATATTAGATTTTATTTTAAATATTCTTGTTATTGTTTTTTGTTTTGTTGGATTTTTTATAAAACTGTTACATATAAATATAATTCAATATACATAATTCAATTTTTCTTATTTATTTCACTGATGCCCGATGCCAATGATTTGATTTCTGGCAACATATGACATGTCACAAGCCGGCTTTACACAAAACTGATGAAGCTCGCCTCTCATTCTAATACTTGTACGCCGCTTTTTTAATGAATACAACTGTACCTCAACCGTAAACTTGGGATTTGGCTGAAAAAGATTAACTTTACGGCCTTGATACATGAAAAAATATTTTACATTGTTTATTGAAGTTAATAATACAAGCTGTAATAATATAAATAATATGTAAAATAAATTAATAGACATTTTTTTTAAAATTTTAACTAGCTTTTATTTGAATGCTCTAAAAAGAATAAAATAAACTTTACATTAAATTAAACCCATCAATTTATTACGTTATACAATTTATATGATATAAAAGTTTGTCGCGTGAGATTTACCTATCTATATTATAAAAAATAATATAATTTTTTTCTTAGGATTACTTATGTCAATATCAACTTACATATTGTATTCTTGTTTATCCACATAGGTAAGTTTATTTTCTGCTTTTTAGAGCAGCTAAATAAAATCCTGTATGTATAAATGTTTTTTTACTATTAATTTATTTTTAAATTTTTGGTTTCCGCTGGATATGTTTCTAAGCCTGTTAATTTCATTTAATGCGCAGTTGCTACATACCAATGCTATCGCCTGTCCTGCCAAATTACACAAATCATAGTATGAAGCCAGCCAAGGCCTACTTTTATTAAAATTCAATTGCAAGATTTGACCAAAACAATTCAACCCCAAAATCATAATCGGGGAATTGGAACAACTAAATTTTTATTCGCCATCTTAGATTCGCCATCTTTAAAATTGTTTGTAGCCGGCAATTGGCCCTTTTCGGTCCCATTTGTTCGAAAATCTCCAAACTATCCCAAACCTTTGCCGAGTTATAATAACTCTTTAAAATTGCTATAGCGACCAATGGTCGAATGGTCGCTGGCCGTTTTGGGTCGCTGATCACGAATCCGATGTTATTTCCCCGGAACATTCATAACATGGCCGGGTCAGGAAAATTTAGTAATTTTTGCGAAAATTGATTAATTTTTCACGCGATTTTGGTTTTCTACGTAATCAAGGTTACCAGTCTCGTATTCTGATTATGAATAACGAAAAACCATGAAAATTCCTGGAAAACTATGGAGACCTGGAAATAATTCTTCAATTTTATTGAAATGATCGTGTAATAGGTTGCTATATAATAGGGGTTTTGTGCGTCCCTGATTATATCTTTTTTGTTATTTAAAATTTTTTAAAATATGTTTCACGTTCACCCTGTGTATTTATTCTATTTAGGACAACGACAATTAGTTATACTGTATAATGAATCAAATTAAATATAAAGAAGGGCGTTACAACAACTAAAGATTAATTACATGATTACAAATGCAAGCGGCGTTCTCAGAGATAGCTGCTGAAAGCTCCGTCAGTAGCAAAGCTGGTTGAAAATTATGCCTAAATCGTTATTAATATATACTGTAAAATTTTATAGTTCAAAATTATAGAGCGTATGGCTATTGATAAGGCAACTGATGCTACGTAATGGTTTTACAGTGGACTGACTAATATTTTATGTACTCAAATACTAGGTAATCATCGAATACCAAGTCATATGGTATTTCCATAATGCTTGGAAAATATATAGTTATTACTGTGAGTAAAATTAGATGCATCGTTTGTTGTAGTTGGTGTATATGCGAAATATATATGATATTTTTTACTCTGTGATCTGAGGTTTTTCAAAGTGGATATCGTCGTTATCTCGTCAGTTAGTTCTCTCGCTAGCATTTTCAATTTTGGTTGATGCATGTTGATGACATTCAGTCGCCGAACATAGAACGTGAAGCACTGAAGGTGCCATCTGTTAAGAATGGCGAAAGAATCTGCGAAAGTGCGTCGACCATGGTAAAACAGCCCAGAAGTTCTACGTCAACCAATGGACGTCGGCCGTGAGAACCTACGAAGTACTATTTTTAATTTTCTTTAGAGTCCAGACAAATTAGACCAAAAAAGGTCTTGACACGGAAAAAATAAAGTAGTGATTTTCCTGCGCGAATCGTAGTAGGTGGGATTACTGGCAGTCTACGGAATTCGGGAATCGTACCCGAATGCTTAAGCCACCATCTTGAACATGTATTCACTGAATCTCCTTTATTTTCAATATCACACGAAAAATGGTAATGACCATGTTTGGAATCAAATTTCCTACAATTTTGGTCCTGATCATTTTACCCTAGGATCGATATTTTTCGATTCTAGTAGAAGGGATGAAATTTAATTATTGCATTATCTCGTTGTATTACTGATTTTAACGTATACACGATAATGAACAAACCTGTTGCCAACAAAATTTGCTACAACTTGGTCCTTATTATTTTTCCGTTATTATTTTTTACAAATTACTATGGAAATATTGCCTATTATAATCTGTTTTGTGTGGCATTATATTTCTTTTTAATCGACTTAAAGTTTTCAACTCGGTTGTTTTTTTATATTTGTTACCTCTGAAATCCGTCATTTATAAATCAATTTTAAAAATTATCTTTAAATATTGTACAAGTTCTTTCGCCTTTATTGAGGCTCTTCAGAATGATGTACAATTTATTTAATTGGTAGTTTATAATTGAATTTACCAGCAATACCTACCATTCTCACACTGGCACCTTTATATGGCATTAGTTTTGAGAGAGAACTCACATTCATAGAAAACGACTACCTAGTCTACTATTTATAATTGTTTTCCATGAACATATTGATGTATAAAAGCATACATTTATCTAGACGATGTTAAACTTTAAAATGCGTACAATCTTGTAGAATATATTAAAACCACTAATTTTCCTAGCTATATGATATAAAATATTAAATTACATATTATAATAGAATTCATAAGCCTTTAAGGTTGACATTTTGCAGAGCGGGAAGCAAAAAATGCATTCATTTTGGTGAACTATAAATAATTAAAAAGCTACATGAGATCTGATAATCAGATTAGCTTCAGGCACTAGTTCTTATTATAGTGATGATTATAATATAAGTTTTTTTCCCCAAAATTTCATAAAATCCTGTTCTGTGGTCTTCCAATGAAAATATGTATGTTTATTGCCACATTTATAGATATATAGACGAGAAACTGTGACCTTAATATTCGATTTGTTGAAAGCTTCTAGTATAATCCTCTTCACTAGGTTCCATCGCAGTTTATCCAAACACAGTCACAGCCGATTTTGGGAATAGCGATATCTGAGATGTGTGAGCCATTATGCTTCCTCCTTAAGTCTTTTAGGGAGTCAGATAGGTTAGCGTACGTTGGCTTCTGGTAGGCTTTCTTCTTGTAACTAAATAAAAGACCTCTTGGTCATTGGCATGCAAGGAGTATGTTTTTCCGACCCGTGGTTTTTGTTGGAGTAATTCTGGAATTGCCCCAGACTTACTCTTGAAATCTTTGGCGATTCCTTTGCCCATGGAATCTTCTTATGATACGCAATGAGCTAGTGCAGAGCCTTGGTAGTTGAATAGATCCATTTCTACTTCCTGCAGGTCGGTGTTGTGATAGTCTCTGATGTGGTTCAGCTTGAAGGAAGGCGGTATTAATCTTTCCTCCTCTGGTTCTGCTCAGACAATGAGGTAGCAAATTCTTCGATCCTGGACAGTGTTCTATTACATAATTGTATTTCTATAGTAGAAGTGAGCAGCAGGTATGTTTCGCCTTGGAGTCCTGATTTCTTTTTAACTACACCACAGACCTGTTGCCCGTACGTAGAACAAACTGACGGTGTTCGAGGTAGATTTGATACCGATGAATGGCCCATACAACTGCAAGGCATTCTAGCTCATTGCAGTGGTATTTTCGTTCGGCCTTTGAAAGCGTATGATACTATCAACATCTTACCATCAGCACAGCACGGCTCCGAGGCCTATTAGACTTTATGGTACAAATGGTCTAGTGAAATCTGGTCGGCGTAGAGTGAGGTTTCCCCTTGCTATGATGTTCTGCAGATGACGGAAACCTTTATCGAATCAAAAGTCCATTTGAAAGCTGAGGTTTTTTATAGTAATATTGTTATCGGTGCAGTTATCTGTGCGTGCGACCTCTGGTATGTATTACCTGATCAAATTCACAGTTCTTAAGAACTGCTGGACCTGCATTATATTGGTAGGGGATTGAAGTTGATGACTGTATCCAAATGATGTTGTTGCGGCCTGATTTCGCTTCCAGTGATTACATAACCTACATAATCAAGCTTTTCTTCCGCAAATTCTTTTCGAAAATCTTACATTTGGAGACGATGCGGCGATGAGTCCTCAATCATTCTCATAATCTCAGATGATCCGCGTGCTCTTCCTCGTTGTTACTAAATATCAATATGTCGTCGATATACCTTGGCAAAACGATGTATATATCCGGGCAATACCTGCCGGAACATAAGATTTTGGAATGTGCTAGCGCATTCTTAAGACCGAAAGGCATCACCCGGAACTGGAAGGTGGCGCCGTCTGGAGTCATAAACGCAGTGTATTGCTTGGACTTCTCCTCAAGGGGTACTTGCCAATACTACTTTTTAAGGTCTAGCAAGGTGAAATTTTTTGCGTCGAGACCGGGGAGGAAGAGTAAGGCGAGTGATGGCTCAATCACACCCGCATTTCTGTACAAATTCAAATTACATTTCTGTGACCTGCCTGTATATTATCTCAGCTTTTCGCGGCGCCATCGCCATCAGATATGTACGTTGGTGGTTTATCTTCTGTTCCTTTAACCTGATTGTACGTTTTACTGTTCTTGTGAGGGTTATATTATGTGTTACGCTAAACAGGTCGGCAAAGTCATTAATTACTAGGCGTAGGGAGTTCGGTTTCCATTCTTGCTCCGCTTCCTAGGTTGCTTCTTTGTTCCCAGTAAATCGTTTGACGATTTTTATTTCCCGCGTAGATGCACTTGCTTTCATAATCAATATGAACATTTTCCTTGTCGAAAAATGGATGCCTCAGGATCAAGGAGGGAGTAAATTAGCTGAAAGTAATTTATTCATTGCATATATAAATCAACCACGCCCGATAAAGGTTTTTATGGTGCATTAATTTAATTTATTCATATTCTTAGTATTACAAATAATAGACTTTTTTAATTACGCATGAATGTGATATGCCTTACAAGTTTGCACAGGAGTTGTATTTGTATATTATATACTTTATATAGAACAAAAAAAATTATAACAAAATAATATTTTCAGGGTGGTGGGAACTCTTTAGATATTTAATGTTACTCCCATGAACAATAAACGATCAATCGATCAACAAAATATAATTTGGCTATATTTCTTTTCTATTTTACGATTAGGTGCCGATGCCGGTTCTTTGTTTAATCTGTCCACGCAAGTTCGTTGTGCTATTGGCACAGATGAAATGAAATAGATGTTCCAGAATGGTGTCTGAGCGACAGAGATAAACGTAGTCCATAAAATTTTACACGGAATAAATTGTTAAATGAAAGAATATTCTGCGTCGGGCTCAGTTTCTTGACATTGTCGGTTTTTGTTGTATCGCGGTTCCCTGTTATGTCAGACATCACGTGTAGTGTGTTTTTCTAGGACAATTTTTATTTTTGAATGAACAGATTTGTTTTGTTGTAGTTAACTTTTATTGAATATTGGATTAGTGTATCTGTGTGTGATAAATAGTACACTTATATTCGTGTTTAGTTTTTAGTAGGTATTTAATAAATTAATCATGAATAAGAATGGCGATTTCAAAACTTTTAGTAACTTTTCACTGGAAGAAAAACTTAAAGTTAAAGAGTAAAGAGGACGCGTGTGTTAATTAAATTAATTTTGTAACTTTTTTTAAATACACATTAAGACATTAAGTAGTTTTAGGAGTTATCTATAGGATTATATCTCAGGAGGTTAGAAGTAATCTACACAGGGCCGTATTATCCATTAGGCATGAAAGGCAGATGCCTAGGGCGGCAGTCTTTTGGGGGGCGGCGGAAAATAACGAAATAATTCTAATAACAAATGAAACAAAAATCTCAATACCTAATTAAATACATTCAAATATCATTTTAAATTAAATGTAAAAATGTATTCGCGAATGCATTCATTTAAACACGTATTTAGATTTAGAGAATAAAATTGAGTTACAATCTCACCAGAAATTGGTAAATATTTGAGCAAAAACGGACTCAGAGAGACATTTCCCAATTTAGACATCGCCTTTTGAATTTGTTTGTTAATTACAGTCATCTGACAGTCTATTTTCAAAATTGTCTAGAACTTAATTTAATGCGTTTTCTGTTTTGTCTTTGGAATGCGACATAACAAAAAATGTGAGTTATGATGAAGTTATTAATGATTTTGCTGAAGAAAAGTCTGGGAAGAAGAAAGCCTTTACTTCCCAGAATTGAAGTGTTTCTAATTTTACCAAATTATATTAATTTTAATTACGAGTAAAAAAAATATACCTATGTATAAAGGGGGCGGCAAAACAAATTATGCCTAGGGTACCAAAATGCCTAAATGCGGCCCTGAATCTACAACTACTGTTGGTAAGTAATCTTCTATAATCTTTATATTGATTAATTATTTTGTACTAATACATTATGACCATTTTTTGAAAATTATCTATAAAAATAAATGTGTGTTGAAAATCAAAACAATAATGGACCCATAAAGCCGGTGGCCATGGTAATCATAAAGTTAAATAATTATTCTTGTGGAAGTCTGTATTTTTGTTCAAATGGATATTTTATTGAAATTTTGAAGTGCCAGGAAACGCGTGACCTTGAAAATTTTTAAAATTATGCGTACTTTATTATGTGTCTTTGGCAGTTTTGGCACTGCCTGTTTAATTTGGCACGAGCCGCCACTGTGTATATCTACAGACAATAAGAAGCATACACACGCACACTTTCTGGTACTATTCCAAAGAGAATATCATAGAATGCAGCCATGGTGTTTCGGTGGTAACTGCTGCCTGCAGCGTCCTTGTTTCGGGCATTAAACAATTAACTTTTATTGATACGGTGGCTATTAAACTGTTCACACTCTCCAGTAGGGTTGAGAAGTACTTCATTTAAGTGGAATGCACGTAGAGAATTTATTATGTGGATTAATTCACC
Organism: Tetropium fuscum; assembly: GCA_964058915.1. NCBI lineage: Eukaryota > Metazoa > Arthropoda > Insecta > Coleoptera > Cerambycidae > Tetropium > Tetropium fuscum. The sequence goes on from CAXKVY010001402.1 coordinate 56,814, forward strand.
ACGAGTGATAGCGACGATCAGCGTATGGGATGAGCGTTTAACAGCGGCTTGTGTTTGTTGATTTCATGTTTAAAACCAATTTGGCCCGCGACCGCTTGCGGTCCGACGGTCGGCCTTAACGCCGGGACCGAGGGGGCAGGGCGGGAGGAGGGCCGGTGATTTGTCATGTCAGTGTCGCGGTGATCGATGTAGCTAGCCCGCCGCGCATTAGCATATTGAAAGGCTTTGATTCATGCCCAAAGAATCCCGTTGTTTTAAAATAGCAACCGCTGCACGCACTTGAAAAATTGATGCTATTGTTATCTGTATTGACACGTCTTAAATGTTATATATTTCGAGGATTCCTTCCGTCGATTGTCTTATCTGATTTATAATCTACCAGAACGGTCTCAACTACTGTCCTAAATTTAGGCCCAGCATGCTATGTCGCACTCCTAGTCACGACTTAAACTTGAGAACTACATAAGAATTTTAATTTCTTGATTGCCGAGTGAAGGCGATATGAGATCTCCAAGAAACTAAAAAATACTGAGGCGTGTTACTTTTTGGATTAATTAAAGTAAGGATAGATCGTTTGGAGAAATGATGCTTTGGCGATTTAGCTCTCTTCACTTCTCTTGATTTGTGTTCGTGATTTAAAGCAATTAAACTGAACTGTTGAGCTCTAGTTCTTCCTTTTTTTCTATATCCACAAGCAATATACCATAGTTTTCGTCGCCCTCCCCGCATTTTGGGCAGATGTGGTCTTGCTCTACACCTATCAGTGATAGATGACTTCTAAGCCTCAGTGACGCGTTAAGGCTACCACCAGGTAATTTAGAGCCTGTTGGTTATGACTTAACAGCCAGGCCGTCTTGGTCCTACTTGGCTCAAGCTCGTAACTTAGTAATTATAGCAGAGCCAAGTAGGACCAAGACGGCATAGGTGATAACATGGCTTTCAATGATTGGGCTCATGAGACACTAAGGAAACAGTTGTACTAATAATGGGGGTGTCGGGTGTCTATCGTTGCTGTGTTTGACGAAATTGACGAATTTGAAAATCAATGATGTAGTAGACAGTATATCTGCTTGTTTCTATACCAGATACCAAGACCGGCGTCTCACGAAAATTCACAACTATGGAAGAAGGATTCTCTATCAATAATGTGGAGACGTGTAGAAAATACATGTCCTTACGTCCGAAGACGTTATCCAACGACAGATTCTTTTTACGATACATTAAACAAAAATGTACTTCAAAACCTGTTGGAGTCAACACTTTGTCGAAAGATCCTTCAAGAGTTGCTTCATTTTTGTATCTGGCAAACGCAGAAACTTATAGCGGCCATTGTATGAGGCGCACTTCAACAACTTTACTGACTGATAAAGGTGCTTACCTTACAATAAATAAACGACAAGGTGGGTGGAGTAGTTCCGCTATAGCAGAAAGTTATATCGATGATTCTGTATCCAATAAGCTTGATATCGCAAGGAAAATCCAAGGTACTCCTGTTACTAGTTGTTCCTTAGAAGAGGAGACATTCATTGTCTCTATAGAAATTATGGTACTGTGATACTTTATATGCTTCATAAGTATGGATAAAACTCCAATTATAACGTGATTGTGGATAAAAATTATTAAAAGACCCCCTCTTTTAAAGTACACTTAAACTACAACTTAAACTACGCCTATCTGTAAGTACAACTTAAACTACGCCTATCTGTAAAATGGCAAGCGAGTCCTCTTGTGAGATGGTTCTCTCTAGTATCCAAATCTACGTGTAGTAGCCGATGGATTTCATACTGATGTAGAACGGCTTCGGAGAGTGGCCTAATGCTTTTCCCTCAATCAACACTAGGGATAAACGTAACGCAGGGTCTAGATAATACAGAAAAGGCGAAAATAGAAAATGGCGTCGTGGTAACAAAAGAAATCGCTTACCTCATTTCAAATTGTTCAATTCGACATATGGTCGATTATGTGATAAGTACCAAACCACAAGAACACATGGCAGTGATTTCCTTAAAAGATCCCAAGTATTTGGCAGTAACTACGTACTTTTTTTTAATAGGGAAACACTTTTGTAAGTTTTAAAGTATTTCATAGCAGCTACTCACGACGCTCTGCAAGAAAAGAAAGAGCCTCGCCTATCATGGCGAAGAGATGAAAACAGGCCACCTGTCATAGATCAGTTCACCTAGCCTAAGCGCGCCCACAGAGTAGAAACGAAAGAATAGGGACATAGTGGCACTACCCTTGATATACGTTGATAACGGTCAATAATCTTCTATTAAAAAGATACCACAACACAAATGTGCCGCAACGAAACTCGTAATATACATGCACTGAGATGTATCGCTTATAATAGATTCATTCAGAATTATGTACCTACAACAAACTCCCGATATCTAAATTATCAATTGACAAAAGTGAACGTTGTGAAGTTTTATGCTTTGTTTTAGCGTTTTGTGAGTGTTATTCATTTTTGCAATTTTTGATCAACTTTTTAATTGGACGAACCGGCTTTCAATGAAGACGATTTTGAACTTGTAGAAATAGGAACAGGGTATAAAAATAGAGACCACATTTCGGCTCATATTTTAAGACAATAGAATAGAATAATTGAGTGAATATGAATGTAATATCAACAAATGAACAAATAAAATATCATTACATTTGTTTCAGAAAAGTAATTAATTCAGGTATGTGTAGTTTAATTAGATCATCTCATCTTTACTACTTCGGAATATGCTCACCAATAATTAATATGAAGTTATATGTCTTGCTGTTATTATAATGTTAATTAATCCTGAAGAAGACTAGTGGAGTAATAAAACATTTTTTTACATTTACTTATAGTCGATTGTGTTGTATTCTTTGAAAAATATCTGGCATTCCTTGTAATATATTGTATACAAATTCAAATTATGCGTGCAGCATGACCTGGGCCGGCCATGAAAAATGGAGTAATGATTTAAGTGTAATATAATACAATTTCGAAACCAGTCACATAATTTATAAAGAAGTTTATTATCTAGACACGACTGAAGACACCTACCTAATATAAACTAATTCATATTAGAGTTTTGGTAAAATTTATGTGCGACGGATATGGCTTGAATTATTTTTATGTTTCTTTGAAAATAAATCACTTGTACGGTCTAAGATCATGAACACCGTAAAATCACGAGGAAGGTACAAACGAACATAGCGTTCGATATTTTTATTATATTTTCATTTAAATTTTCCTGATTGGAAAGCTGTAACGAAAAACATTTAGATGTTAATATAATTCTTATTTTGTGATCTTGTGGAGTATTTTAATATATTTTATGAGGACAGCGAATATCAATAAACAGCTTTAGATCATATATAGGTAACTCATTGTAGCAAAATGAAACTAAACAAATGTTGTGCCTATATTACTTAACAATACGGACAATACTAAAGACTAATGTCAATATTAATATTAGATTATAATGCAAATTTTCAGAAAATAGAGAAAAAAATATTCCGGAAATTATGGGGAATATATGGGCCTTTCCGGTAATAGTTCAATGACTACTGATATTATAAGTGACGAGAAAGTAAATATTATAGTGTATCAGTAAGTCTTTATATTGAATTTAATTTAAAAAAAAAATTTTCGTTCTTAATAAGAAAAGAAGAATAGCTACCAGTAATATCAGGGGCGGTTCCATAATAAGTGCACGGTGCGCTTGCACTGCCGGCGAAAATGCGAAAATAATATTTTACACCGTTTATCTTTCACCTTCTTCATCTATGAATCTCAATGCAAATTTAGTGTGAGGATCTTACTCTACGATCATACTCTTAGTGTCATACGTATATGACATCACTGAGTCGTGTGCTTTTATCTGACGCTGCCAACCCAATCCTAATTTTCAATACGAATGATCGACTATGCTCGTAAAAAACGCGGGAATAAGCAATCAGCTGTGCGCCCTAAAAAAACAACACTTCCAGACCTCCAGTCAAGGGACAAGCGTTTAGAATCTGTTTTCTGTTATAGGTGGGTGGGTACCGACCAATGGAAATTAGCAGCCAGGTCAAACCGAGTACCACAACACCACAGATCAAATTAAATATTATAATATATTACTCTGTGACACCACAGACCACGCTTTCCTGGTATTCCTATACATTCGTAAAATCCACGCCAATATTACCCCTTTAACCATGTAACCTGTCCTGTAATTCCAGAAAGTATTCCAGTAATTCCAAAATACCTCACTGTAACATATTTTTTTACGATTTATGGCTTCCTTGGGCTATTCTAAAAGTGATAGGTAATTAAAAATATCAGTGACATTACCGTCAGCCTCCATCACCACAGCACATACGTGATAGAATAATCGTATATTTCACCACGGAGATTTCAACGCTAGAGCAGACAACTAACCATAAGCCCATAAAGATTTAAACACGTTGAAAAAATTACTAACGTACGTATATCTGAGCATTGCTGACAATATTTACATCTAAATACAGTTTTTTCGTATTCCTAATGGCAAAAAGCATATTTTTTTGTGTGAAAATAATAAAGAAATGTACTAATTTTGTGGTTAGCAACACTATTAAGCAAATCTTCTCTACATAGAAATAATACTTCTAAGATAATAAACAGTAACTGACATAATAACATATTGTTCTATTGCTGGTGCCTCATTTTTCATTTTGTCGCAGAATACTGTGCACTGATTTAAAGTTTCTTAAGATGAAACATTCAAGAGAAATAAAATCTTTAAGAAAGGAATTCTTTAATACACAAATTCAAATGCAAATTTTCAATTTATAACATGTACAGGAAGAAGAAGAAAAACCACAATAAAAGAACCAGGCTACTGTATTTTTTGGATAGCTACGACACCGTTTATAATTTTAATATATCTTTTAAATAAATAATAGCAAATTTCAAACATTTGTGTAACCGGGAGACACCATGTATTCAACAGAACAACGCTATCCCACACAAAAATAAGGATAAACCGCGTATTTCCATGATAAAGAAGAATTTCATTCAATATTTTAAGAAAATATTTTTTTTTTATTTTAAAATAAGGATATATCTGAACTTTTCGTGATATATGTGCTCCAAATTCGACAGCGTGGTCGGTTTTTTAATCTGCTGACGGAAAATATTTTAAAAAAATTAAATTTCTGGACCTCTATTAATACGACTTTACGTTCATCAAATTAGAGAAAGAATATGTAAACTAGTTTTAAATTATACTTCCTGTTTTTAGCAATATCTATTTCGACCTAACAGGGAGCGCCCAAATAACCTAATATCACAAACTACCGCACAGAATTCCCTTTCATCAATTACCATACTTTATATTATCATTGTCTTTTTTATAAACAAGGCTATTGTGATTACTGATTTTGTATGAACACAAGACCTATCTGTAAAACCGGTGTCCGATACGAAGTTCCTTTGGTTAATATTTGACACTATAGATAGCGCTCCTATCACTATGGTCGTCGTGTTTCCAATATTATCCTCTATGACCCCTGCCACTCTTTTTTAGTATATTTTTTATATTTTAAATTACATGCAAGTCCCTTCTTGTTGCGTTTATGTCATAACATAGTGTCATATTTTCTTATTGAATGGAAGAATTTCAATGTTTTAAGTAAATATATTTTGAATTTTTTTAAATAAGCATATATGTGAGCTCTCATTCTTCAAATTCAATGGCGTGATCGGTTTTTAATCTAATGACGAAAAATAAATTAAATAAATTAACTTAAAAAAATATATTTTTGGACCTATTATCCGTAGGACTTTGCGGATTAGGTCGCTCGTCGAATGGGAGAAACAAAATTGAAACTATTTTTAAATTATACTTGTTTTTAGCAATATTTATTTCGATAGAATAGGGAGAGCGGATAATTCCCATTCATCAATTATCATACTTTATATTTATTCAAGTCTTTTCGGCAATTAAAATTACAATACAGACTGATAATGGAAGTATATATCATGTCGAATTCGCTGTTTTCATCGCATACAAATAGTCCTTAGTAACAAAGTATCTGCCTCTTGGGTCATATATGATTTACAAATTATTGTAAATACACTACTTAATAATGAATATTATTTTTACTTTCTACGAATTATACATATTTTTGTCTACGTATCTACTTAGGTATAAAGCTTCCCATCCAAAAACGGTCCTTATCCAGTTACCATCAAAGGCCGAGAGCAGTAAATCATTACTTAAAAGCGAATTCGATTTACATAACTAATGAACTTACCAGTCCAGTTACCCAGCTTTCAGAATGGAAAGTGACCATCTAGAGACAATGCTCAAGGAGTTAATTATTGCATGGATGATTGGATTCGTTAAGTGAGGTCATTGCTATCCGACACCTGTTATTGGGAATTTATGATAGCAAATAAGTGATTAAATTCAATAAGCTCTCATCGACTTTCTGTTGATTTATTTTCGTTACTAATAAATCCTTAAACAATATAATCATATTCCCGCGGTAGTTATAAATCACAAAGATAATAACAAAAGTTGCATCGTTATTTATGTCCTATTTGATGGTTAGAGAATCGCTATGAACAAACAGAATAGTAAACTCAGTTTTGTTCAAGGTCAAGGGCTAACTTTTATACTTCGTACACACAACAAAACTTTTTTAACCGGTTTTAAAAAAAGTTTTTTGGGTGTAACCTATAACCCCTCTAATAAGGACAAAGTGCTTATTTTAAATATCATGGTGACGTCACGCTCTGGGGGCTTAACCCAGATGGAGGCTAATATACTCTCTAAGCTAATTCAACAGGCTTGTCTAGGTCGGTCGAAGCGGCGATGCCAGAATGTGTTGCAGTGCGACGCTTCTCTGCCTATATGTTGTACTGTATTTAGAATGTAAACAAATTAGAATGTAAACAAAATAAAGTAGCTTTCTCATTAGTCAATTATCAAATCAAATTGGCCGCAAAAAGTCATTAAGAAGCAAGCAACTAACAACTCTCGGGTCAATTGTAATTTGGCAACCCTGTCAACGATGTTTTGTTTTGGGTTTTAGTATAGGACGCCGCCACGCGCCAGCAATAACACCTCTAGAGGGGTTAATCTTATTGCACGCGCGCTTGACTAGTTCGTAATCGATTCTTGATCTTTTTTAACGGTTTATTTGTTGCGGTATTATATCATAATGCCCCAAAAGTGTTGTGTTCCCGGTTGTAAAGGAAATTACGAAACCAGTAAAAAGTTCGGGTGTTTCGTTTTCCCAGAGACGAAGAGAATCGCAGAAAATGCAAATCTCCGCAAATCCCCGTGAAAATTTTGTGCCGAGTGACAATTCACGAGTGTGTGAGGGCCACTTTGAAAAGGAAGATTTTATTTACAAAATTTCCCAACAGGATACAAAACTGGTGAGATCGTTTCAGTTATTTTAGCTTTACCCCGGTTAAAAGAAACTAGCGTACCAAGTAAATTTCCGAACTGTCCCAAAAAAATATCGTACCGAAAAAGCAAAGATGAAAAACTTACAGAATTACATGAAATACATTTTCAACAAGCGATTGAAGAAAGTAAACAGGAATATTTAAGACATAAGAAACTCACGTGTTATACAACTTTTGAGGAACACAAGCAATTATTTCAGGGTTTTAATTTGGGTGAGGGGTGGTTTACCATTATTGATCAAAATGGCTTAACCATATTCAAAGTAGAACACTCCCCGCGGCCTTCAATTACTTGGGCTGTTGTAATTGCCGATAACTTACAAGTAAATACATATTTATATGGACAATTATTAAGTGTTGAAGTAAATAATATAAAAACGCCTTTCTTGTCGAGTAATCTGGACGAAATAAGAAATTTACTTGATACGATTGACAGTTCGATGATGACTCTTTCGTTAGACACTAACGAGGATACCAAACATGACAACTCTCCTGATTATGACAATCTTGATAATCATCAAGAAAATAATACAGACATGTCAAAGGTTAACCATGTTTTGAACTTTATGTCCAATGTACTTAAAAACTTAAAAATAGAGGATGAAAATGTTTCACAAGGAATTGAATTTATTTCGGATCAACTTAAATTGCGGACATTATCAAAAGAACGTTATAGATATTCCACTACCACTATGGTTTAATTTGATATACAATTAGTCCTCATGCATATAGATATTTACGAAATCGTGGACTTATAATTTTGCCCTAGGTAATTGGTTTTTATATAATTGCCCTACGTAGGTATCTAGGTAATTGTATAACTTGTAAAAGTCAATCCAAAAATTCAATGATGAATTGCACGATGCATTACGTACTCGATGTAATTTATTAACGTTATGACATCTGAGAATGCAAAAAAATAGACATCAGTTAACTATCTAGACTCTAATAATTAGACACATGTAATCTTGACCGTATTTTGAAACAGTTAGCAGTTAACCATTTAAATTATTCTTTACCTGTGTTTTTCATAGACTCCGATAGATTTATGCCGTAATATCTTTGTTTAGTTTGTAATATCTTTTTATTGATCTCCAAAACTACATTAAAACGATTTCAGACATACCTACCTAAATAACTACATAAAGCCCATAATAACATAAGTATCTCGTAGGCCTCCGGACGGTGACGTCACGAGGCAGCACTTTGTCCTTGTATTAGAGGTGTTGTTGGTGTAACCCATTTCCTATCATATTAAAAGGTAAGACATAATTTCCTCCCTTCCAGCGTGGAAAATACCGAATGTAGAAATTCCTGTTGAAATTCCTGCTGTTCAAATTCCTAGTCTTAATGAACAATTTGATTTTTTGATCACTATTTAATCTTAACCTCTTAAGCGCCTCCGTTCTAAAAGCGGGAAATCGGTGCTACGGCCACTAAAATTACCGTTTGCGACTATATTCGCTATGACCAAAGCATTTTAAAAATGCGTATATATTCGTCTTATGCAAAATAGGGAAGGTACTTTATTAAAATAAAATATTAACGGAAATCAAATTATTAGGAAAAACAAATAAACCTCTTGTATAATAATTAAAATGTTATTACTTATTTTGTGTGATATTGGCCAAAGCATGGGGCATGGGGCTGAAAAATATTTTTTTGTAGTATTTTTTCAGATGTGTCCGACATGTAGAATAAAAATGAGGTAAGTTGTCTTGCAGATCTATGCTCTACTACTACAGATGGTTTTCTTACTGTACTGTTCCTCCTTGTGATTTCTATCATACTGTTATCATGTACAGTGCTTATCATTAGAATATCTTTTTTATCTCTCCATTTTAAGATCATTACTTTCCTTCTAAACATGGCGGTAATTTCACCTTGTACCAGTTTTTTGTTTTTATTTCATCTGGAATTCCTTGCCGGTTTATTCTCATAGTTCCTATACAATCAGTTCTATTCCTCAATAATGTCTCAACTAAGTTTGTACTTGTATAGTAGTTATCCAAAAATATACAATAGCCTTTATTTAGAAGACTGTCTGCTAATGCCAGTACAACACGAGCTGATAAAGGATGATTGTTATACTTATTTCCATAATCCGTATCTGCTCCTGTATAAATAATAAAATTATACACATAACCAGAGGAACTTTCACAAAGAGCAAAAAGTTTGATACCAAATCGTTTTCTCTTAGAAGGAATATATTGCTTCCAGCCTAGTCGACCTTTCCATCCTATTAGAGACTCATCGACTGAAATTTGTTTTTCTGGAATATAAATTGTCATAAATTTATTTTTTAGGTGATCGAGTAGAGGTTTGATTTTGTATAATTTTCTCTCTGCCCTATTACTGTCCATAAAATTGTTAACCGCAAAATGCAAAAAATTCAGTAATAAACTGAATCTTTTTTCTGCCATAACTTTTCCAAAAAAAGGGGTTGCAATACTCTCACGCCTGCTAAAATATAATTCATATGATGGCTTGATGCAAACTCCTTGCAAAACTAACAATCCGATAAAAGTTCTAATTTCATTTGAATTTGTTGATTTCCATTTTCTGACTCTGGATTTTGGCTCTATATTTTCAGAATTTCGAAATATAAACTGAATTGCGTACCTGAAATAAAAATTATACTCGTAACTTTCTCATGAGGTAATCATTTAGTCCAATTACCTATTTGTTTCCTCTACAATTAGGTCTATCAAGGATTGGTCGAAAAATATTTCGAATGTTTGTAAAACATCATTGTGATTTGCAATTAGTGGTTGTATACCTGAATTTGATACAAACGGAAAATATGGGCGCGGTATTCCTATAGTCCATGGTACATCCAGTGGCCCATCTTCCTCGTAATCTTGTTCAGATGAAGTTTCATCATCGCTAGACATTTCAAAATCACTGTCCAGTGAACTAACTAGGGAATCGTTATCGTCTACACTTGAATTATCACTCTCATTTGCGTAAATTTCAACAGATCTTTGCATTGTGATGCACTCGCACGGCCTGTTACATAGAAACTAATTTTGAACGTGAACAAACAAGTTAACTTATACGTATTATATATCAAAATGAAGCCTGAATAGTGGGATACAATATGCGTTATCATATGCGAACATATACGTATTATTCATGCAAGGGCCCTTCAAACTAGCAGAAGCGAATATATTCGTCATAAGCGTCAAGGCAATATATTTGTTTCGCGGATATTATCGTCATATCCGGTTAAGAGGTTTAAAATCGATGAAATGCTGTAAGCATATTTACTGGAATCGTATTTAGCAAGAGCTTTCTAAAAGTGGATCAGCAAAGAAAACGTAACCGATGTCTCTTGTAGGAAATCTCATATAACCATTTTGAAAGTGAACTAAATTGAAGGTCATTATCGCCCACCGGGGTCAGTTCCTTTCGACAAGAATCCAATCTAGTATTGTCCGCGTCAGATAAACCACCTTACATTATTCTACAGGCAATGTAAACACTATCAGAGGCGTGTATGTAAAAAGAAAGAACATTACGAGAATTCTTGTTACCTCGCATAAACATGAAACACTAGAATTGCCTTTTATGCGTCTTTGGGAATAAATTATAATTCCTATCACAAGCGAAAATATACACAAACGTATCAAGATGTAAATAACGGGAATGAATTATAAAACTGGACTTGAGTTTATACTTACAGTTTCCTTAATGTGAGGCTCAAATCAGCCATCTCTTATTCGCACTTGCTGTATCTATAAAAGTTGCTTTGGATTGGTGTAAAAAAACTACTAATATCAACTAGGCAGAAATCAATACTGAAAGTCTTTATTGTTAAAAGCAAAAATGCAAACGATAGATACAAACTAGAAACGAATGAAAATAATAATCCTAACGTCTAACAGTGCTGTCAAATAAGTATACCTCACTCAGCTGGCTGAGGTTGGCAAGGATTTCCAATAATCTGGTCGGCAATACGGCTTGCTTCGCGAAGGCCACTTAAAAACGCTCCATGTACGGTCGCAGGATAGTTTCGTATAGTGTGTTCACCTGCAAAAAATACCCTGGCTGGACCGGACGTCACTGAAACTCCTTGGGGACTTGGGGGAATTACCGGAGAAGCCAGTAAATCGTAGTCGCTTCCAGAACTTCCCACGGCTACGAAACTGTACGATCCTCTTGACCATGGATCTGCTCTCCAACGGGTCACTACAGTTTCCTTCGGTTGCGGTACTCCAGACTGTCCAAAAATACCTCTCAGGACTGCTATGCATCTACGCAAAGATTTATCATTGTTACATTCGATTAGATGCAATTTAAGAGGCATTAAAGAAAAATATTAAACAAAATTGATGAGCATATGCAGTGGCGATTTATTGGTGGGGGGCTCCCCTATGACCACCCGGTCATAGAGGTAAAACCAAATTTGGAGGCAAAAGGGGCAACACTGCTCTCCAAAAACTGCTCCGAAAACTGCTCTTGGTGCACCAAAAGCATACGATGAAATGTTGAATATATGTGGAATGTTGAAGTAGGTCAATGTTAAAAATTATATAAAACTTATTATATACGCAGACATAATTGCAAAGAGAGTTCTTATTGGTTTAACATATTACTTAATCGGAACAAACCCGAATCAAATAGCAAAACACAGTATCGACTTAAGAAAATGACGTTTCCTACCTTCCCACTATGACATCGTCAGTGACGTTCTCCATTATGGCGGCTGCCTCTCCAGCAACGAGGGCCAACAGAACCGGCGCTTTATATAAATTCCAGAACAAAAACAGCTCTCCACGACTAGCAGTTGTGCTGCCGACATGACCGAACAGATTAGCTTGAGGATTCCAAAAAATCCTCTCGAAGCAGAGTACGACCTTGTTTAAATTTCCAAAGCCTAAGCGTTGGATGGCAGAAGTTTTCCAATCCGGCAATGGTGGTGAAAATTGGACGGTATTAAGTTGGCTGCTAGATGGCGCTGCGCATAGCTTTAGAACTCCAAGGGGGAGGGTGCAAAGTACAACATCAGCTGAAAGAAGAGAACGGTAGCAAATTAGATACGATTATAAAATACAAATCACTAGAACAGCTGGAAAGCGAGAGGTAATAAAAATTGACCATAGCAACATAAAATGTCAGATATGCAATTAGACATAATCTGAATCTGAGGAGGCAACTAATGAAGTGATAGAAACTAAGGAGTCATAGGGAATATATGTTTATATATTTTGTACATGGATGACGGTAATTTAAACCATCATCCGTACCTGAAGCATATATACCCGTATTTGAAGCAAGTTCAACGTAATGTATGCAGTTTGATGTTATAGACTTCTAGATTGCTATGTTCTTATATTTATAACCATTAATTATATATAGTGTATGGTTACTTCGACTTTTAATTAATAGTTAGTTAAGAGTATATCCACAAACCATGCTCTGAAAGGTAAGAGTTAACTCAAGACAGACACAGTTGTCTTTACTGCGTAAAAACGAAAACTACGTTACACGTTCGGAATATTACATTTTCGAATCCAAACTGGAAATACTGCTTCGGTTATATATATATATATATATATATATATATATATATAATATATATATATATATATATATATATATATATATATATGTATGTATGTATGTATATATATATATATATATATATATATATATATATATATATATATATATATATATATATATATATATATATATATATATATATATATATATATATATATATATATATATATATATATATATATATATATATATATATATATATATATATATATATATATATATATATATATATATATATATATATATATATATATATATATATATATATATATATATATATATATATATATATATATATATATATATATATATATATATATATATATATATATATATATATATATATATATATATATATATATATATATTTAGGGTGGTCCTTATTTTGGAAAAGTCCAGATTTTTTTGAGTGCTCCCACTAAATCGGAAGTAGAGGCCTAGAAAATAATTATGAAAAAATAAAAAGTCGAAAAAAAAATAGGTCGAATTTTAAATGGGATTTAACATGGGTTTTCCGATTTTTTAGGTTAAACCAAGCGTTGAGCACTTGATTTCCATCGGTTTAAGGTGAAACTTGGTATCCTTAGGTTTTCGATATCGATGAATCCAAATATCATGTAATATCATATCATATCAAAAACCGGTTTCGACTAATGACAGCTGTCAAAAAAGCGGTCATTAAACATTCATTTTTTGATTATTTAAAATTTTAAGGATTTTTTTTATATTTTAACACAAATCAAGTAAAGTATCGTCGTAAAAAAAATAGTGACGTGTTTTTTGCTAAATGACAACTGTCAATTAGACTATCAATCAATTTTTCAATCGAATTTTTAGGTTTTTTTTCAATTTCTCAATTAGGATAATCTTAATTAAATGTTTAGAAATATATGTCGGTTTTGACATAAGTAACAGTTGCCAATAAAACTGTCAAAAATAAACATAATAAATCAAATACGGTATATAGTGTGCAAGAGAGGAATAACCAGACCCCTCTAGCGGTCAGTTGCTACTACTCATCAGACATTACTAAGTAATGTCTTTGACAAGCAGCGTCCTGCAATGCAGGCACCTAGAGCAGCGACCCTAGCCAAAAGTAGGCTAAACTACATACTGAATGGATTTACAGGTAACAACTACACAGAAAACTAATATTCCTACCTGTATTGAATTACACCTGCAAATCCGATAAGATAGCTATGGTCATTCACCAATACGTCCACCAGGTGTAGACTAGTTTCGAGCTGTTTGGCTCTCATCAGTACACCGTAGGTAGAGGAATTAATGAATGACCAAAACTATCAAAACAGTCAAACAGACCAAACAGTATCCCTCACTTGCACACTACTGCTATTTATTAAAATACTTAAATAATTTTAAATTATAAAACTTGGATTCGAAATTATAATTTTTTACTTTTGGTTTCAAAAATTGTGTAAACAACTTTGGTCACAGGTTTTCTTTTTTATTCAATTTCCTTCAATTTTTTTCTTCATTTCATTGACAAATTCTTCTTTCAGGTCAACCCATGAATGTAGATGATTTTTTTGTCTGACCAGACAACTTCGGTATCAAGTGGCGACCTCTACGAACCTAGACCGTCAGGAGCGAAACGAATCAGAGCAACTATCAACATTATCAACGAAAATGTCGTTTGATCGTTGTAACATCACTGACAGACAAGCGGTTCATGTTGTTACATCTGTTTGTGAATCACTAAAAGAAAGTGGATACTGGTCTGTCAGCGTCGACGACCTGGCTCTCAATAGAACGAATTCTAAGATTCGGCGTAAAAGAATAGAACTGCGTGAAAAACGGTACAAAGAAATTCGGCAACATTTTGGTGCAAGCAAATCAACTTCTTATGTGTTGCATTGGGACGGAAAAATGCCAGATTTACATAACGTCGCTAATGTAGATCGTTTACCAGTTGTCGTGACTTTTGAGGGCAAGGAGCAATTATTAGGGGTACCAGAAATCGAAAGTGACACGAGTGTCAACCAAGCAAATTGTTTATACGAAATGGCAAGTGATTGGGGACTTTGTGATGGTATTCAAGCTCTTTGTTGTGGCACTACAAGTACAAACTTGGGTCCGTTTAATGGTGCCGCTGTGAATTTTGAACGACTATTAGATCGCGATTTATTGTACTTACCGTGTAGGCACGTGAGCAGCGTACGAAACGATGTTTCCTGGTATTACAGGCCCAAAAGTTGCAATTTTTCAACGATTCCAATCCTCTTGGCTTAATGTAAATACGACGAATTACAAAAGTGGATTGGAAGAGGACAGTGTAAACAAAATATTGCATGACAAAGTTGTAGAGATCAAGCTGATTGTAATCAACCTACTCGAGCAGGATTTTCCTCGCGACGATTATCGAGACCTTCTTGATCTTGTTTTGGTGTTTTTAGGTTCTGCTCCACCTGATTATAAATTTCTCAAACCCGGTGCTGTCCACACCATGCAAGATGGAAAATTCACCTTTTCAGATCGGAATTTGCTTTGAGAAAAGCAGAGGAAAAAGCCTTCCGTGACGTTTGTCTTTTTATTGTTCTTGTTTACGTAAACGCATGGTTTGTAGCGCCAATTGCTTGAAAGCACCTAATCAAGATTTAGAATTTCTAAAACAGATTCACAGTTTTCAGTCAATTAATAAAATTATTCAAGAATTATTCAGAATTGTCAAGAATCTAGGGATTGCAGCTGATCAAGTGGAAAAATTGTTAACTTTTGCTGACGAGGATTGTGACTGCGATTTTGCTGATGATCGCCCACACACAAAGCGATACCAAACCAACAAAATTGATGAGATTCTTGACAAAGAAATCGATTTTTTTGTTAACACAGAGTCATTGAATTTTTTCAAGCGATTCAATCTTGCTCTTGCTTCAAGTTTTTTGGCAGCTCAAGCTTTCGTCAAAAATTTGAAAGTTATTAATGATTGTGCAGAACGAAGGGTCAAACTGATGACAGATTTTAGATGTAAATTTACTAAAGATGAGAATCAGCTTCAATAAATTTTGCAAATTTTTAATGATCATCGTAAAAAAAGACCTTGGGAATGTAAGGGAACACTCGTAAAAACTATGTGTACATTAAATAGTGTATAAGATTATAAATAAAAAATAGTAAAAAAAAACAATTTTCACGGATATTAATTTCAAAAACCAATATAAACATTGAAATTTTTAAGTATGATATTTACGAGTATATAAGACCATTTTACACTTGAAATAATCATTAGTAATAAAACGACACTAATATATTGTTTTAAATTTAAAATGATTATTGACCCCTGCCAACACCGATATTTATTTCGAAATTAATAATATATCTCCTTACAGAAATCGAAAAAAACATTTAGTTTAATTGAAATTTAATTGACAGTATTAAAGTATTAAAAAAAATTGATAGTGGTCATTTAGCAAAAATGACATAATTTTTTTACGACGAAACTATACCATATTATTTGTATTTAAATATAAAAAACCCCAAAAGTTTTATTTGTCAAAAAGTGAATTTCTATTGACAGCTGTCAAGAGTCCAAACTCGTTTTTGACTTCATATTCGGATTTAGCTGTATTGAAACGCTCTATTAAGACTATTTTCCGAATTGAGAAATTGAAAAAAAACTAAAAATTCGATTAAAAATTTCATTGACAGCTTAATTGACAGTTGTTATTTAGCGAAAAACACGTAACCAACTTTTTTACAACGAAACTTTACTTGATTTGTGTTAAAATGTAAAAAAATCCTTAAAATTTTAAATAACCAAAAAATTAATTTATATTGACCGCTTTTTTGACAGCTGTCATTAGTCAAAACCGGTTTTTGACATGATATTTGGATGCAGCAATATCGAAAACCTAAGGATACCAATATTCACCTTCAACCGATGGAAATCAAGTGCTCAACGCTTGATTTCCATGTTAAATCCCATTTAAAATTCAACCTGTGTGGGGCACGGGTTATATATATATATATATATATATATATATATATATATATATATATATATATATATATATATATATATATATATATATATATATATATATATATATATATATATATATATATATATATATATATATATATATATATATATATATATATATATATATATATATATATATATATATATATATATATATATATATATATATATATATATATATATATATATATATATATATATATATATATATATATATATATATATATATATATATATATATATATATATATATATATATATATATATATATATATATATATATATATATAGTATTTTATTTATGACATATTTGACATAGGCAAAAATGACAGTTTAAATTAATTTTTATGGTTACTAGACTGTTCGATTAGTATCATAGGGAACTATTTTAGGCTATGTTATATTTCTAACTTAGGCTATTTTATTGTCCTAATTTTGGTTATGTTAATATTATGTAGATGTATATTTATAGTAAGTAGGTATGTATGTACGTACATAAGTTTATATACTACTTTTATATTAACAAATTGTATATTGTAGAAAGATGTTCTGTATCTTTCTTGTTATTACATACAATAGGATTTTTTTGAATATCAATTGATTCCTATAGAACATTTGTGGGATGAATTAGGGAGAAGGGTACGTTCTAGCGAGAGGCCTCCGGAAAGTCTTGCATTAGTGGAAAGCATTAGTGGAAGAATGGGATCGTATACCAATGGAAACGATAAGAAACATAATTTCCAGTATGCCGCGTAGACTAGAAGCTTTTGGAACTGAGTGTATTACTAGCAATAGTTTGTATTTACGGCTGGTTAATTTCTAAACTTGATTTACACTTCTTATTTACACTTCTTATTTTAAAATAGAAAATTTATAACAATTTTTTTAAGAGATGTAAAAAATTACATGGCTACCTTTTGGTGCCTTATCGTCGTCTTTCGAGTTGTTGTTTGTAGGCCAGGAAGTCTGTTTATTTAAAACAATGCACTGCTTCCTGGTTACTACCCCTACTGTTATCATAACACATTTTAATCTACCAATCACATGAGTTCAGAATTTAAGTTTTTAATAATCTCACACCAGATATTACTCAAACTTTATCACTACACATATTTTCAATCAGTGCACATGTTTATCTATTTCATACGTCTCATGCACTTGTACCTCCATTTTGAACCACCTTCCTGACTCTCTGAAATATGTTTCTCTTCGAGGCTATAAAAGCGTTATAATCTCGTTAACTACTATTTTGTGTGTTTGCATGGCAATATTACTGAATTTAGACTTAGTTTAGTATAAATATATATTTGATAACTTACTAGGTTATATGTCGAAGCCACTTATATGCTCTTTTTCGTATAAATTTTAAATTTTCGTATAAATTTAAGTGTTATTACTGAAAATAGATTGTAGCCAATCAAGTCCCCTTTACAGTCACATGTCTGATAGTGTTCATGCTCCATATTTCTTTGGCCTGGGTATGCATTCTACGCTCACTCGTGCCTTTATCTGTGGTACTGGTCTGATTGTTTTCGACTATACTTTCTTGGGAATTAATTTCTGATTATGGTAATGAATTTTGGAGGATTTTCTTTGCTACATTCTCGCTTTTCTTAATATTTAATATATATATATATATATATATATATATATATATATATATATATATATATATATATATATATATATATATATATATATATATATATATATATATATATATATATATATATATATATATATATATATGTATATATTTCACGTAAACAGAGTTTCCAGCAAAGGAGAAATTCTCGACGGCAATAACAATAAGGAAAGAATTTGACATGATTCCACATTAGCCGGAGTAACATAACATTAATTAACATCAATCCACGAGGAACATCTCGTTGAATACCACGGTCCGCGGAAACATTCAAACCATCCCGTCCGTGCGGATGTCGACGGAATAAGGAGCATCGGGCCAGCAGGCAACAACTGCAAGAGACAATGCAGTCCTGTGGGAGCCATTACTAGAGACGATCTGCACATAAATCCTTGTTCAACGGCCAAACATACTGTTCTGCATCTGACGCGACCAATTAAAGTCGGTAAACACCGGGATTACAATTCCGATCATTAAGGAGGTGGCCATTAGTTGCGAGATCAAATCCTGCCGCGGTGGTCGCTCTATAAACTAAACCGCCGACTGTCATTTGTCTGCACTACACCAGGGACAGCTTCTTATTTTACCTCTTTAACGCTTAGGTACTCATGCGGGCACTACACACACCCTGAATACGTCTCGGTTCGTTGCAATTATCTCAATTACTCCTGGGAATTCTCTGTCGCTGGTGGCATATAAATTATTTCATATCAGCCATCATGACTTTCACGGGAAAATATTTGGTAATACATGTTTACACAACATTTTACGTGTAATTATTTATCTCCTATATATAAAAACAAAAAACTTGATGGCCTTGTTTGTCATGTCAAACAAAATCAGCTTTTCACCAAATTCATATGAAAGTATATACCGCACTTAACAAAAACTAATTTTAAAATTTTTGTCTTTCTGTTGTCTGTCTGTTTGTTGCGGTTAGTCTCTGTAACGGCTGGAACGATTTTGATGGGATTTTCACTGACAGATAGCTGATGCTATAAGGAGTTACTGCGTTTAGTTTAGGCAAAGAATTAAGGTTTCTCGCAAAAAAAATAAAATCCATGAAATTCAACAAAACCGATTGAAATAGGGAAATACACATCAAATATAAATCAATATAAACACTAATAAATAATTAATTATTAACGTAAATCTCCCGAGAATTTTTACTTGCTTCGAATAATATTTGCCTTCGATCTTCGAGTAATAATAAAATAAACTAAAGTAGTAGTGTCCAATATCGCGTGAACCTCACGCGCACGCGCTGCCATGCCGAAAGGCGCCTCCCACCGGTTCCCCCTTCCACGACTTAATATCACAAAGGCTGTCTGTCACGTGGGTTCATGCGAGTTAAATTCGCGTGGACGGAGTCGCGGGTAATAGATAGTTTGTCATATTTTTACTACTTCTTACACAAGTAAGAACTTGTACTAAGAACTTGTTGTAAGAACTTGTCAATTTTTGATTGTGAACCACCAAAAAGAAAAATTAATGACATATTACCTATATGAGTATAATAAATAAACAAATAAATGGAATTCGGTTTCTTTTATTATTGAAGAAAAATAAGTTTTCCAGTATCCTCATATTCCAGTATTCTCATATTCAAGTTACCCTCATTTATTCTTCTTTCGGTCACTATAAATAAATGTAACCTGGAGGCAGCTATGCACTCTTCTAGATGGCTAAAAGACACATGTGTACATATGTTTTTTCACGGGAGAAGACCACCAACGCGAGAGAAGTAAAATCATCAGGTGGAAGGCTTTTCATTCGGAGACAATAACCAATTCTAATCTAAGTGATTATTACCAAGTAGCGTCCTTTTGTAGGTAGGTACATATTCAAGGGGGTGTCTCAATATCTAAAAAAAATTATGTTCTATGCAATGAACTTGTTCGAACTGATTTTTGTAGCGAATTAAATTCCGAGCTCTGCGTCGTTGAATTGATTTCGAGTAAAATTTTAATATACACTTTGTACAGATCCGGCTCGAGATTTTAGTTCATATCTAAACAATTTAGAGAACCTATGGATTAAATTTTTTATAAAACGAAATGAAATTGTACTTGTAGGCGATTTCAATATACATTTTTTAAAACCATCACCGCATTACTGTTAATATTACTGCAGACATACCTAAGGTGATATTGAAGACACGAAAAAGGGTATAGACAAATTACGAACTTCTCTATTAGCTGTGGATTGGAGTATATTTTTAAACAATCAAGCCAGTATATTTTTTTGTCAGAATTTCTTCTTAAAACAAACCAAAACTTCGTGTTATCCATAAAATTGTCCATAAGAAATACCCTACATAATTCAATCAAAACCACCAATTAAATGGTTTAATGATACCTTACGTAATATGCGTGACACAGTATCCTGTATAAAGCTGACGTGTGACACAAATAACGATGCTGACGATCTTATAGTTTATAAAAAATTACACAAGAAGCAATTAAAAAGTCTAAAACAGATACCTCCGATCGATATATTTCAAATTCTAGTAACAAACCTAGAGATACTTGACGATTATTAAACCCCGATCGAAATAAGACAGAATCATTTAAAAGTAGTTCGGTACTGTCTCAAGATGACTTAGTATTTCAATAGCTATTTTAGTTCTGCAGCTGAAAATATTTTTTCCTCGATTCCAGATAGTAACATTTTATTGACATAACAAAAATATATCTGGTGTCGTCGGATCGCTTTTTCTTTGGCTGGTTACAACATATAAAGTTCTAGATGCTGTCAATTACTATATAACGTTGATACTATTGATATAACGTTGTACCCTCTTACCTCATTAATAAATAGTTGTTTAAGGAAGATGTTTTCCCAGATGCGTTTAAAATAACTAAAATTACTGCTCTTTATAACAAGGTTTATATAGACATTGTTGACAACTACCGACCTATTTCAATTATACCTTTTATTACCTTTCAAAGTTCCATGAGACATGTTTCTAGACGCCATCGCCATTTTCGTATTTTGAACCTGCTCTACTAATATGAAATCCAATTTTTTATAGAGGTTTTACGACACAAACTTTCATTCTTTTCACCGACATGCAGCATCAAAACGCGGAAAATCATATTTTTTAAAACAAGTTCACGTGACCGTTAGAGCCCTTTGAGACACTGCGAATTGCAAGACTAAATTATAAAAACTTTAATTTTGTTTCAACTTTCTTTTAATAAAAGGGCAAGCATTATAATATCAGCGAAAAACAAAAGTTTTGTGCAAGTGGAAATCCAAATTTCGATATTACCGGAAAACGTCCAGCGGGTTTTTCCTTGTTCTCACAGGATACGCTTTCACTCTTCTATGCAGTATTAAATCGAATCAACTGTTATCATCTCCCGGTCTATAACGGAAGTCGGGTTAAATAATCAGGCCTGTATTGTACCTACAATATGAATACATTCTCCCTGAGTTTTTGAATAGATGAAAGCCAATAAATATTTTTCAATTCATTCAATATTCAATTTTATATTCACACAAAATAGGTGATAATAATGCATTTTACAGTAACAGATAGGCCTTAATGATGGCATATTCTCTCAACCAGATCATTCTACGTTTGATAGTCATGCGTGAAAATTATTAAACATCCTATGCGATAGGGCGTGAATAGAAGTTGAGCTTACTGTGCTGCAATTAAAGTAGGCGTCGTACCACCTAGTGCGATGATTTTGTTAAACGCCTATCACAATGATTTATAATTAATTTTAGTAATAACTTAATACTCATTTAAATTTTATATTTATTAGTAATACCGGATAAAATCCCTGTACAGGCGCAGTTATAAATTAAAGAGCACGATAAAGTGTCATACGGATCGCTTCTGAACAATGGTTTACAGATAAAATCATTAAAAAGAACACACATATTTATAGTTGTTTTAAAAGCGACATGATTTATTTTTGCAACAAATTATACTCACAATAGATTATATTTTATACTCGGAATACGGAATATGGAAAATAAAGTAATTTCAGAAAACATTCTTTGATGTTCTGCTCATCTTTTACTTGTCGCGTACGCGATAAAAGTTTAACAAAAAAACGAAATCGACCTCAAAAAAATCTTTTCTAAAAAACTGCACTAACAAAAATAATTACGTTATTCATTCTTCCTTAGAATATATCAATTTATTAGGCCAATAATATACAATTATTGTTATTTTTGGAGTCGATACCAGCCAAGGTTAACTAACGTGTTCACTTACGATTAAATACAACTGCTTAACACTTTTAGATGTACTGCCAATACAATGTTTTGTACAACGTTACAATGTTACAACGTTACATTTTACAATGTTACACTGTTACAGTGTAACATTGTCTATGTTACTCTGTTACAGTGTTACAATGTTACAATACTACAATGTTTTAGACCTACTAGTTATCAGAAATAGTAACTTAGTAGGTACTTAGAATATACTTAGTACATGGAAATCGTAACAAACAAGGGGTGCTGCCCTGCATCAGAGGAGGTACTTCTGATTTCTTTATATGTGATGAAGTGGTAATGACAAATCCAGGAAATCCATTTTTCACCTGAGAAGCCCTCCGGATCGATGATAATAAATACTTGATAAATTTTCGGATTTTTTTCAGTTTTGTCAATTTTGAGTAACAAGGACCTGTGTTATGTAGTGAGACACGAAAGCCACAATCTATAAATGCAGTACTTGGTCTAGTAATCATTAGCCGTCAGAAATTGCTGTCACTTTTTGACATGATTATTAATTGACAACCGAATCAGATTTATTTTTCTCTGGTTCATATTGCCAGAGACAACCAAGAGACGCGCAAGTCCATGCAAATTTTGTATTCCCAATATAAAACTGGCCGACTGTATTGAAACGTATATTTAGAGGGCGCGCGGGTTGCTTTGGCATTTTTAAATAAGCGCGCGCAGAATCCCACTTCCATAATTATTTTATTTTATTTTGTATCGAATAAATGAAACACAACAATGAAAATAAATCATCTATTGATGATAAACAAACAAAAACGACTTACAGGGGTCATTCTGCCACACAGGAAAGACCCAAAAGTAACGGACTTATGATGTCATTTTTTAAATTATTTCATTATAGAATAAGTTACTACTTTAAAAGGGGCAAAAAACTTTTTTCAGGTATAGAAAAACATAAAATATGTTTCAAATCACAAACACAAACAACTATTACATTGTACATAAAATTATGTAGGTATGTATATACATTAGGTATGGAACTCCCGGTGCTGAACAGTTTTAAGCTTACGCTTAGATGCCCTAGCACCTTTGCGATCCTGTAGATTCTTTTGATTCTTCCTCTTACACCACCATGGAATTCCTATCTTACTATCTTCCATACAGCTCGGACTATTGCGTTAATGACAGATTGTCGATGTACATCACACAGAAGCCACGAAAAATCAACACTGTCCACGATGGCTTGAGTAATCAACACAGATATATTCTGTTTATTGCAGAAATTGTCCAACATGTCTTCTAAAATTGTGAAAATAATACGTAAACAAACACTGAAATGGAACAAACCTAAGATGGCGGCATCACAACTTTACTGACAGTTTTGCAGCGTTGGTAGCTCCATCTGCGTTTACCTTTATCAATGTAAGACAAAGATGCGTTGATTGAAACTTGTATTTTAAGAACAAGGACAGGTCAAATCTATTATTTTCTTGAACAAAAGAACAAATTTGCTGATGAGCTTGCGCGTCTCTTGGTTGTCTCTGATATTGCTTTCTTGTTAAGTAATTTCAAACTTGGATTGCATTCGCATATTAGTTTCGGGCATATGCCTATTATGCCCTAGCAGGGTTTTTGTCTTTAGTGGTTTTGTTGAGTTAAGACGGATTGTGGATTTATTTTGTCATATACTTGTAAGTCGAGACTTTTATTTCCATTGGTTATTGATATATTCACAGCCCTTAAACCTAGTAGTGTGTGTGTGCTCATCATAGATTTTGTGCAGGCTTCTAAGTTATTGCAGGTAAGACCAGCGTTTACTGTTTTGTTTAATACTGATACGCTTCCTTCCGGACTTCGATATCACCTCTATTGTAGAGTCACATTTTAATTGCTAGCTCGAGTCCAGCGGCCCTCAAATACCGTTGGTGGCGTCCTAAAAACGACACTTTTCTTCCGTACTTAGTTAAATTACTTTGCATTTTCATTTTAAGTATCAGTAGTTCGTCTACGCTGACCTGGAGAGCTGGGGCAAAAATACATTTTACTCTCCCAAATAAGGCAGCCTAGAACAGTTACAGCAAAGGTCATTATGCACACTTTTTAAGTAGACTAAATGTGCAACAAAATAAGAACAATTGGGTCCTGGTAGACCAAGTAGTTTCTAAGATACAGCTGCTCAAACGTTTGCAAAATTTCCGAAAAAAATAGATTTTCGTCATGTTGACCACTAAGGACCCTTTTACCGTAAAGGTCACCATATACATTATTTTAAAGTACACTTAATTTGCGTACACTAAAATTAAAAATACGGGACCAATTTCATCAATGTAGATTTCTCTAAATCGCTTTAAATATGAATTATTTATCAACCACACCCTTCCAACAAACGGGCCAAAAAGCAACATCTTTTATCTCTGCAAAATGTGGGACCTACTCGACGATTTCCTTCATGCACCAAGCACAACCCGATAGGGCATTGTTCCTTCACGCCTTCAGTGGTTCTCATAGTCGATCTCAGTATTTTTTTGACCAAGGGAAATGAAATTTCTATCGACACTTAAAAAACGGCGACATTTCAAACAAAACGATGCGGTTTTCCTAAGCCACAATGCCCCACCTGTGCAGATCCGCCGAGCAGGAGACAGCTTCCTCGTTTCACTGTATGAAGGCAACAGTGAAAACAAAAATCTCAATGACCTTCGCTTGCAGTTCAACATGAACCAATCCATGTTGCCTCCAACCAGGGATGCTGCAGGTTTTACCCTCTGCGAACATACCACCAGGTGAAATAGAAGTTTTTTTTGTACGCATTGATTTTCTTTCTCATACAATACGATTCCATGTTATATTGAAAACAAAAAAATTACAAATCCATAAAACATACAGATTGCAAAAAACGCGAAAATATGCGAAAATAGTTGTTCTAAATATTATAAGATAGGCTTTAAAGGGGATTTCATCTAAAAAATGTGTCTGCTGCATTTTTTTTCAGTAAAAAAGTTAATTTATTAAGTACTATTGAATTTAGATACTTTATACTGATTACGTTATTCATTATAATATTTTTAAATACATTAATCTTGTTATTTATAAATACCTTATCTTTAATTATAATCACTTATCCATTAGTTTTTGCCGTTAGATTCGGCGAACCTTCCCGATTCTAGTAGATCTTCGAAATCTTAAAGGCCATTACCGTCTTCATCTCCAATATTATTTCTCCTCGTAGATTTTTTCTTCCACATTGGAGCATTTTTCAGAACCATGACAACTTGAGCATAAATTTGTGCATTTTAAACCATGTTTTCGGCAGCCACATTTTAAACCTTTACATCCAGTTTCATAGCTGCAGCAAATAGTTTTGAGTAATAGTTCCGGAATTAATTCCTTTTCTGTAAATTTGAGCATAATGCCACGTTAATGTTGCTTCCAGCCCCGATCTGTTGCTGTCAGTTCGTTACCCAGACAAGTTTGAAGCTGATAATATGCCCTGTACCAATGTTGTTCTCCTGCGCCTTCTTTGGGTGGGAGATTTGCGAATATGAAAGATGATTTAATATGTGCAAATTGATATTTTCTAAATCTTAATTGATTCAGTGTTATATTATCATTTTTTTTTGGTTAACTTATTTGGTTGTTAATTATAGTCATATATTTCGATTTGCAATTTTTTTGTTTATCAATGAACATGAAATCTTACGTTTTTCGAGTAATTGAAGTGTAAATTTTAATAAATAGCTCAAAATTGTACATAATGATTAAAACAAAATTTTCGGGTCGAGTCTTTTTCATTTCTTTGAATTTTCTGAGAACATTTACCATATTAATGTATATTTTTTTTACACCAGAAAGTAGAGATTTCAACGAACAAATCCCATCGATTTTTTTAAAAAAGCAGATACTTTGACGCGAGTATTTTCGACTGAAAATTAGGGTGCTTTTTCGATATTAAGTCACAATAAGGTGAAAACATATATATTAGAAAATATATAAGATAAAAATAAAAAACCTTGGTAATTTGAAGTTTTCACATAAATTTTGAGGTTATGTGAAAAAAGCGTAAACACAAAAGTTATAAAATCTGTTTATTACCTACAACTTTGCAATTTAATTTTTTTCCATAGGACTTGTAGTTTTGCCGGAAATCGAGATCAATCGTTTTTTACCCTTAAAAACTCTTGAGTTCAAAATGGCGAATAAATATTGGCTCTATGGTCCGAAACGATTCAAAATCTGTGGTATCTCGGGGTTTTTTGGATCAAGAGTTTTTTCTCAAAATTAATAATCAAGATGGCGGACATTTTTGCTATTTATGGTTCGAATCCACAAATCGGTGTCTCGGGAATATTGAGGTAGCAGATCACGATTTTTTTGTCTAAATCAATACTAAAGATTGCGTCTTGAAGACTTTTATGACGGAGTTTGTGTCTAAATAAATATTCAAGATGGCGGTTCCAAGATGGCGGATATATTTGGCAGTTATGATCGTAATGGACTCAAAATTGGTCCCTTGGGAATTTTGGGGTCGCCCATCATAAAGTTTTGGCCAAAATCAATATTCAACATGACGGAAATTTTGATCGCTTAACGATTTTATGGTCAAAAATATTCAAGATGACGGCCCTCGAATTTTAGTATTTAGTCAATAAATAGCCTTCCAAATTATTTTTCAGTATTTTTATACATTTATGTTATTCAGAAGTCAATAACATGTCATCGTCTTTATAGGTACAGCATAGTGGGAATGTTGAGGATTCATAGCCGATGGATTTAAACCTTGCCAATACCGATTTTTTTTCAATTTTACGTTTATATTTATTTTACTCGTCCCTGCTAGCAGAAAATCCATAGTTACTTCTTTTTTTAAAATAAATACCCAACTTAGCGAAGAGTTTTAGGATACTCTTCGGGGAATAGGAATGTTACATATTTTATAGTTTCACTAGTTATTATTATCGTTGTTGTCATTGAGGAATATTTACCTCAGTATTAACATTATAATAATGTCGTCATCTGACAAGATAGCTCGAAAGCGGTTCTCGATAAAAATAAGGATGTAAATAAATTACAGTTTAGTTTGTTTACGTCATCTATACACTCAGTGGCCATCAGATCGCATAGATCGGTTTATCAAAATGCATGGTGTTGAAATATAATTTATTGCAAAAAGCATTCCTCGGCAGGAGCCATCCTTACAGGCAAATTAGCGTTTAAGGATAAGTATAACAAACACCATTCGTTCCACGTAAGATGACTTTCTAATTGGTGTGGCTGTCAGATATTATATCTGCATATGATAACCACATCCAATGAGTCCAATGGCAGCTGCTGCGGTACCTCCTTCACACTTCCAACAATAAAAACACCCATCAAAGAGCACCTACCTACCCGTTTATATTAGTCTAAGTTGTTTAAGAAACCTGTTAGTTGCGCTATAGATCGTAATAAACCTTCCTAATATTTTGTTGACAATATCCGTCTTGGTCTTTAAATGCTCACTGTATATCTTAAACCGGATCGTTGAAATTGTTTTATTTACCTACCGCCAAGAAAAAAATAAATGTCGCGTTAAACGGATACAGCGATTTAAACTGTAAACATTAAAACGCAATCAACGCTTGGCTCCCGGTAAATTAACCGTCTCGTTAAGTGATGGTTTCTAATCATACATGCACTGCTACTAATTCATAATTTGTTTAATAACGAACTGTATAAAGTCTTGAGAAACCAAGGTAACCAGAAGCTATACTTACCGTGATAAGTGTTTGTTGTAGACGGATTACGTGGATTATACACCGTGACCTCCACACCTCTGTTATTGTATTCAACCTTCCTTACAGCAGCGTTCAGCTTAATATCCAACCCCTCAGCAAGAGCTACTGGTACGCACGAGTATCCGTTACGAACTGGAATAAAAATATGACAGATAGAATCATATAATCTATAAAGTGAATAATAGTAACTTTAAAGAGCACCAATAAAATAACAATAAAATGCGGGTCTGTATTCTTAGTCTCTGTTATAGAACATCTGATCTAGGTCGAAAAGTATAGTAAAGTACGAAACTCTGGAAGGAACACCTAAAATAAAATAATTTCGCTTTCCAAAAATCCGTGTTATAAATTGGAATTGTGACGTAAAATTCTGCGAAATCACAAGAAATTTATAAACTCCGAGATATAACTGAGAATGTTATATCTCATAACATTAAATTTCCGAGTTATAACTCGGAATTTTATTGTAAATGTAAAATTCAGAGCTATATCTCAGAATTTTAAAATTCCGTGTTATAACTCAGGGACACCTAAAATAAAATAATTTCACTAGATAAAATTCCGTGTTATAACGGAATTTTAATGCAAAATTCTGAGATATATCTCAGAATTTTAAAATTCCGTGTTATAACTCTTAGAATAACTATAGAATTTTAAAATAAAATTCCGAGTTATAACTCGTTACAATTCTAGTATTATAACACGGAATTTTAGAAAGCGAAATCATTTTATTTTAGGTGTCCCTTCCAGAGCTTTGTACTTTACTACGATGCTCTGGAAGGGACACCTAAAATAAAATAATTTCACTAGATAAAATTCCGTGTTATAACGGAATTTTAATGTAAAATTCTGAGATATCTCAGAATTTTAAAATTCCGTGTTATAACTCAGAATTTT
Source organism: Tetropium fuscum (assembly GCA_964058915.1). NCBI lineage: Eukaryota > Metazoa > Arthropoda > Insecta > Coleoptera > Cerambycidae > Tetropium > Tetropium fuscum. The sequence goes on from CAXKVY010001402.1 coordinate 86,336, forward strand.
AAAATAAAATTCCGAGTTATAACTCGTTACAATTCTAGTATTATAACACGGAATTTTAGAAAGCGAAATCATTTTATTTTAGGTGTTCCTTCCAGAGCTTTGTACTTTACTACGATGCTCTGGAAGGGACACCTAAAATAAAATAATTTCACTAGATAAAATTCCGTGTTATAACTTGTGAATTTTGCGGTATAATTAGGAATTTTAAAATTCCGAGATATCTCAGAATTCTGAGTTATAACTAAAATTCTGAGTTATAACTCGAAATTTTATTCTAAAATTCTGAGTTATAAGACGGAATTTTAGAACGCGAAATTATTTTATTTTAAGTGTCCCTTCCAGAGCTTCGTAGTAAAATAGTCAAGTGACCTATAACAAATATTATTTGCTTAATCTCTAGAGAATAACTTCACTTCCTCTACAAGGTTTGTGTTACACGTAGACTTGAAGCATCGCGCGTTTTATAAATTCACATATTTGCAAAATTTACTGTCACACGCTTAAAATCGAATTATCTCGAAGAATATGCATCGTATGAAATTTTTACACGAGACAACAGTTGTTTATTTTAAATTTATCATTTAAAGTATTTATAAAATATTTTCAGAATAAAAATTTTAAATTTAAATTTTAGATGGGTACCTACGTCGTATGTTTGTCGTTTGCGTGTCAAATAACTTAAGTAATAGTAAAAATAAAAAACGGCAGTAAAAATATTTCAGGTAAAAGTGCTTAAAAATGCACATTAACGATTTATTATTTGGTTTGGACTATACATAGTTACAAGCTCACTAGCTGACTACACTCTATTTTTCATAATTTGAAAAAATTTTTTGAGAAATTTGAGAAGGAGAAATTTGAGAGAAAAATAATTTGAGAAATTTTTCCTAGGATTTGGCTTAGGTATGTGGATGACATTTTTGCCGTGTACACTAAGATTGACACTAAGATTGCGGATGTAGAAAACTTCGTTTCCAAATTAAATAGTCGTTTCACTTCTGTAAAGTTTACATATGAACTAGGAAATAATGGAAAACTTTCATTTTTAGATGTATTAGTAATTAAAAATAGTGATAATAGGTTTGAATTTGATATATATATAGAAAATATACCAGTACGATCAGATATATCCCTAATGACTCTCACCACTGCTATCAACATAAAATGGCAAGTTTCAATTTTCTTGTCCATCGTTTACTAAGTTTCCCTCTCAGTAATGAGAGATTTGAAAAAGAAAAAGTATTAATTAAAGATATAGCTGTGAGTAATGGTTATCCTAGAGATATAGTTGAAAAACTAATTAGGAAGCGTAAATTTAAAGACACACTTCGTAATTCTACGACCTTTCAAAAGGACATAGAGGCTCCAAAATATGTATCCATCCCGTACGAACCCCGGTTTACTCATGGTTTGAGTAAGGTTTTCAAAAACGTGGGTATAACAGCGATTCATTCGTCGAGCAACAAATTACAACAACTTTTAGACAATCCAAAGGATAAAATTGTTCCAAATGAAAGGTCTGGGATTTACGAAATTAGTTGTAATGATTGTGATCGAAAATATATTGGACAAACGAGACGGTCAATTAACACCAGATTTAAGGAACATATGGCTCATCTAAAATATGGAAGAACAGATAAGTCTAGTGTTGCATAACATGCTTTTGACAACAATCATAGAATAGATATTAGTAATTTAAGATTAGTTAGAAATGTGACCAATAATAGACAGTTGGATGCATTTGAGAGCATAGAAATTGTAAAGTGTAATAGTAGTATGAATAGCGACAAGGGACCTATCCCGTATAGCCCGCTTTACGCGTTGCTTAGCAACCGATGATTGAAGCGTGATTAGTCACGCGTAAATTTGACGGTGATATTATACCGTAGCCCGCTTTACGCGTTGCTTAGCAAACGATCATTGAAGCGTGATTAGTCACGCGTAAATTTCACGGTGATATCATTAGTGACGTCACCGGAAAAATAGTATAAATATGGTAGATTTTGTAATTTAAGATTAGTTTTAATCGTCTCCGGATGATGCCAACTTGGTTGGCGAAACGCGCGTCGAGCGAAGTGAAAGTGTTTTGGTGTTTGTGGAAACTACTCCGAGTGTTATAATTTGAAAAGTTGAAGTCTCCAGAAAATATACCTGAAATTTTAACATTTTGATGGTACCCAAAATATAAGTCAAATATTTGTAAATTTGCCAGCGGTTATCTCATACACCCTTATCATAAAAGTTTGCTCATGAGGTTTGCAACCAAGCATGTGCGGCAAGTCACGAAATCGGCGATTCCATAAACCTTCTCGTTACAGATTATCCGGCACGTTGTCTTGGATTATCCGGTACCGGCGTGCATATTATATCCCGTAAAAATAATATCGTGTATCTATATTTCTTAGCGAAGAATAGATCGATTTAAAATGATAATTTAATTCCATTAGACTCTACGCGATCGGTCAGTTGGCCTCGTAGATCAATGCCTAATTGGCAGAATAATGATTTGAAACGTTACATACTCGTCGATGGTCAAATATGGTGTCTATAACTATAATTATCCGAAAATAAATGTACATACCTATACTTATATGATTATTAAGTTCTGGAGGTAAAGCTATGTAGGAAATAATATGCGTGCCTTTAAAGAAGTTGTATATCGCCAATATTCTTGGCTAAAGATGCGACCTCGATAGGAGGGGGCCGAGCGGTCCCATTGCTCTTTACCCCTAATATCTATGTAGGCCGAAACCGCCTGATAAGGGGTAGGCCGCGTTTCACGTGACCCTCCCTACAAATGTGATCAGTGTCACGTGAGGTTACGCAGCCTCCCACGGTCCTGACTGATGGGCCCCATCGGCAGGGCCTTGCTTCTGGCGTGTCGGGTGTTTGAGGCTGCTGCCTCTCGCCGGGCTTGCTAGAGCCCGGCTGGGCAGTTGTATATCAGAAGTTGACAAACACGTAGTATCCGAATAGCTCGACGTTGCTAGCCTTTGGGTGTTGTAGGTAAGGCTACGGGTTTTAACCCGGCCAGGAGTATTTTTTTATTTTGCGTTAGCATTTTTTTATATATATCTACCTGACATTGCAAAAATAGGTAATTATACAGTTTTAAACGTATATTTTGTATGCTGTATACATTAACTATTAACAATTAAGTAATGGCGTAATCAGTAGACAGTTAGACACAAAGTTTGGTAGAACCAACTGGTAGAATCTTTGTTAAGGAACCAGGTGAATCTCAATTCTTCGTGCTCAAGAATCCAACAGCCAGGTAGGCTCCAACTTTTAGGTCGGCTGTAGGTAGAATCCTACTTTTAGGTAGGCTGTGAGCAAGACAACTACAATCCTAGGTAGGTAGAATCCAACTTTTAGATAGGCTGTGAGCAAGACAATTGGTTGTTGCTGAAACAAGTGATTGAAATAGAAATTATTTCACAAACATTAATTTGATCTGTTAATCCTTGGACCACTTCTATAAAAACCCCAGTCGACTATCCACTCATATACCTTTTAGGTAGGCTGTGAGCAAGACAACTAGTCGTTGCTGAAAAGAGATATTAAAAGAGAAGAGTTAATGAATAACGAAACTAATTTAGAAAGTTTAGAAAGTGACTCCGAAACCTCAAATAACTCAAACCCTAGATATATCTATAATTATCAACTTTTCAATATTTTGATATATATATCTCGCTACTATTATTCGTGTACTTACTTTTATTTCTTATATGGATATAAAAACATGGATGACGCAAGGACTTGTTCATAATTGAGACCAATTAAAAAGGAAATTTGATATATTGGGTACAGAGCCTTCTAAACTGACGTAGAAAATTTATAGGAATTTTCTCACTGGCTCACTGTTTTATGAACAAACGCATAGCTTAGAAGATATAGTGAAAAAACCCAAAAAAGCGCGAAAATTTCGCGGTTTTTCGAGTGCTACGAAGTTAGCACAGGTCTTTCGATGCTGAAAACTTGGATTTACACTACGGTAGTAGTGTACACTATGGTAGTAGTGGAAAAATACATAAAAAAATCAGAACTAGACGTTAGTTTGCGATTTTAGCGATTTCTACTGTACTATTTGACTGGCCTACTATTCAAAAAGTAAATTCTTTAAAGTATTTGAGAATAATGCTCGATCACTGTTGACGATGGGCTTAAGACACTGAATAAAATTATGCTAACTCTATTATAAATTTTAACAGTTAAGGTAAATTTTAGATAAGAAACATATTTTTATTATTTATGAGGCATTTGCAGTGTTTATTTTAAGATATTGTATAACTGTATGGGGTGGTATGTATAAAACAGCGATAGGTAGTCTAAATGTTGTTCAAAATAGCAAGGATATGAAAAATTATTTAAAAAAAAGATAGAATTTATTACACTGCAACTTTGTGTAAGGAAGCTTATGAATTTAATCTGAGAGAATTATTGCCATTGTCTGCCATTGATTGCTATGGATACTTATAGTCCAAGAAAAATAGATTTTTACATGGAAAAAAATTGTAACGGGCTAAATTTTTGCATGCATCTTAGTATTGCGGCCCTGAATAATGTTTCAGAGTTTCCCATCGATATCCTTTCCGCTACCTGTATTACCCGCGAGTTGTACTTGGCTCCAGGATATTATTTTGTAATGCCTATCCACAGTCATAAGGATAAATTTCGTTATTTCTTAGCCATACTTGAACTTCGAAATACACTCGATGAAAGAGAGAGACCATAGCATAGGATTGCGGAAGCGTAGACAATTGGACAGCTGTGTTATGTTTTGTCAATTGAACGAATTTAAAATATCGCAATTCATCAATCGATTATTGTTTCTTGGTTGCTTTATATACTTGTATAAGGAAACGTAGGCCATTCTCAAAAATACCATTGGGAGTACTGTTAGCTGTTGTTAACGCTCCAGCATAATTAATCATATGATCACTCTTTTCAAATTGTTTCAAGATATTCAATTTGCCTTTCCGAAATCGAGCAGAAGTCGTATCACAGCCAGTAATGGCCAGCGTGGAGAAATAAAATGTGGAGCTGAAATTTTGGATACAAGGCTAAACTTCGAGAACAATACATTTTTGAATCCACTTTCGCTTTACCAGGCTTCTGAAAATACAATATTTTGTCCTGAGGATCTAGCGCAATCAATATGGCCATCAAGTCCATATCCTCGCCAACGATAATAGCAGTACTCGTATGCGACTGATCGGCGTTTCGATGATCAGCATCATTTTTTGCCTGCTTCACAATGATATTAGCTGCTTGAAATCTTTCAGACAACATGAAAATTACACCACTTTTGTTGTTTTTATTGCTCAGAGATTGTTTTTGACTCGGTGGTCCTTATCATTGATGCGTCAAAGATAATATCAGCGGATGAAGAAACGGCAGCACAAAGTCGAGGCTGCTCTGAAGCTTTGATATTTTTTTCAAAAATGATATTAAACGTGATGTCTCGATTCCATATTGCACTATGCAGTAAGTATCTTCCATCGACGATGTATCTCGCATTTGTGTAACTAATGTGATCATTGACTGGCTGCAATATTTCATAGAAAGATGATTTTTTATTCTTGCGGATTCAATTTACGATTATCGGAAATGAATAAATTCTATATCTCGTGAGTACCCCTACAAAACAATAGCAAATCTACGTTAGCTAAAAATTATCACTCTACATTTTTTTCAATAAATGTCCCCGTTCTCGAGATATATGCAAAAAACTGTTTTCGCGACCTTTGACCTCGCGTAACACAGCTAGCGGAAATGATATAAATGGAGAATCTGTTTTTTTGTTCTCTTTTCGTGTAATTTAGTTTTTGCCTTATAATGCCACACAACTGCATGAATTTAATCTGTGACTATATCTTATCTCCCTTGTATTTATAAAATAGTTAAAATTGAATCTTGTTTTTGTAGAATGAATCGCACAATACAAATTTACTTATGTGGTATGATTCATCCTGCATACATTACTTTTTTATTGTTATTTGGTACAATATTTTGAAGCTGAACAAATTTACTTTACTTTATATTTTATTCCGACTTTCCATATTGGTATTATACCTTTCAGACACCGATGTTTGCGTTTTGGACCTACCATTTTAGTGTCATTGTTTTTATAATTTATCGTAACCCTTAATGTTTAGAATATTACATAACTATCAAATAGGATCCATCTATAATCCCCTATAAATTGCAATTTTCTGGGAATTCTCGGAATAAATAGTTTTGTTACAATAAATGCTACACTTAGAAGAACGAACTGATTTCCGTGCCGCAATCATTTAACGCCAATTTAATTGAACAAAAACCAATGCCGAGTAACAATAGTTTAACGTGGAACAACAGTGACTGATGGATTATCACAAGCACGATATATTTTAAACAATATGAGACTTTTTGCCAAACGCCGCTTGAAGTTCAGTGCACCTTCTAACATTGCGATGATATACGCTGATACTTCGGAAATGTGTATGTTTAAAAATAATTACTGTGATATCGGCGTCAAAAATCACATAAAAAATCCGAATATTTAGCTCTTACATAAGGAGAGGTACGTAATAATAGCCCTTGTATCTGATTAAAGCGGGATAAAATACACTGTGGTTGCAATGTAATAATAATAAACGGTCACTATACCTCTGATTTAACACTGTCTACTTATCTAATACACAATAAATTTGGTTGCTTAATGTAGGTGATTATCATAGTCTGATAGAAACTCCGGTTGATTATCAATAGTAGGTACTACAGCAAATGCATAACCGATAAAGGTAATCTGCAATTCTAAAATAAATAAAGTTCGAGTTTAGGTAACGGCTACAGTGATCGGCCTCTAGTCTAAGGGTTGGACGCGTGAAATGTTACGTCATAAAATAACTTCACAAAATAAAATCAAAATTTTTTTAGCCAATTCGTCTATTAAATATAGTCCAGGCATATTAGGATTTCACCTCGGAATGAGAGATAGTCGGCTATAAACTTGTATAAACCTTTATTTTCGTACCCTAAAACTTGTCTCAAAAACCTACCTATCGTAGGGTGTCCGCGTCTAATTTGTCCATTTTTACACGTTTATTGCAAATATCTCGTTTCCTATGGGTTTTATGCTATTTATATTTATTATAAATATTGCAGAGGATTAAATTCTCTACAATTTTTGTTTAAACATTTTTTTTATATGTTGAACCATTTTCGAGATAGAGGGCAGAGCGCGCGCAGTGTTTAACTATTTAGAGTATCATTCGAGGTCAACCTGTAATCCCGATTAAAAACATGCTGTATAAAGTTTATAAATTATTGATAAATATATAATTCTAAATAATTTGTATTTTTGTCAACTACTACGTTATAATTAATATATTTTTTTAATAAATCAGTATTTATTCATTTAAAAACACTTACCTACTCGTGTAATCATGAATTCATTAAGGGAAATACTTTAATTATTTTTTTATTCTATCTTATTTATACTAAATACTTTCTAACTAAATAAAAAGAACATAATTAAATTTTTAAGTAGTTTTTATTGAAAAATATCATTTCATATATTTATGAATGTTCAAATTTAAAAAAATTAATAATAATAAGAATTCCAAGTTCTAATTTTAATTTTCTTCCTCTTCTTCATCATCGTCTTCCAGCCGCTGTAAAATTTCAAATTCCTCTGTGTTCTCGTCTTCAACATCATTTGTCTCCAGTTTCGGAATCAAAAGTACCGTCCTCATTGGTATCACTTTGATATGGTGAAGTATTACGACACTGCGCGCGCTCTGCCCTCTATCTCGAAAATGGTTCAAGATATAAAAAAAAATGTTCATACAAAAATTGTAGAGAATTTAATCCTCTATAATATTTATAATAAATATAAATAGCATAAAACCCATAGGAAACGAGATATTTGCAATAAAAATGTAAAAAATAGATTTTTTGACCTTTGACCTTGGGATATCTGAAGACGCAGATACCCTACGATAGGTAGGTTTTGGGACAAGTTTTAGGGTACCAAAACAAAGGTTTATACAAGTTTATAGCCGACTATCTCTCATTCCGAGATTCTTGCCTTTATTTGACTAACGTTCCTGGGATAATACAGCTACAAACTGCAAAGTCTTTCTGGCAATTTCCTGCCGGGATGTTATTAAAAATAGCACCTTCCGGTCATGTTTTCATGAGTATTATCTATCGGGGCATGGATGGTGATGCCTCGTGCAAGAATTATACTAGGTCTTCCTGGGGTTTCCCTGCCGGAACAGGTGGCAGATCTGGTTTAATTGATCCTAAAATTTTGGATCTCTGACGTCATCGGAATAATAGCACGAAATTTTGCATGCAAATAGATTTTGGTTTACCGTTTCCGATAAACTCGATATGCCTCTGCAATATCTTGCATTTCCTTCAATATCTTATGCATGTTTTATGACATTTTAAAACGTATTTTATATATAATTTTAAGTGACTATTTGTTATTTGTTTTCAGCGATTATTCCTTGGTACTTTTAACAAAGAAAACGTATGTTTTATTTTTACTGTTACGATTTCGAAGAATAACGTAACCTTAGAAGACAGTCTGAGGGCGTAAATCCTTATTTTCCAACTCCTAATGAAATATTCTATACTGGTGCCTTTTTATTTTACCGATGCGAGTTTTCTTCCTTCTATCCATTCTGCGTGGAAAACGTTTTCTGTGGCATGTTAAAATCCTGTGTTCCATCTGGTCTTCTACCTCTGGTTAAAATTGGTTTAGCTCCATGAGAAATTTGTCTTTAAACTTTATGCTAGTTCGAAATTGAAGGGTCGCTCGAGATAATTGATATATAATTTGTTGGCTAGTGATTGACTTGTACCATTTTCGATATCCTCTAAAGATTTTTTTACCTACTCTTCCTTCCCGAGGTTTTGGGCATGTTGTTGCGTAGTATAACTGAAAATAAGGATTTCCATAGTAACTGACTAGCGAAGAACATAGTTAATGGCCTTCGTCAGCTACTGCTTCAGTCAGTTTAAACTTAAAAAACAATCAAAAACTTGAAATAAAGACAGTGCATTTCTAAGTTGCAATTGCAATGTTCTTCTTTAGCTTTGGCTATTAACATATCACTATTATCTTAGTAGCCCGCTGTCCATTGGTGCTAATATTATTTTTATAAATACTGTCCTTCTTACTTACCTAATTTTTCTAATTAAATTGCAAAATATAGCCCACCTAATTTACTGCTCCATTTGTCACTGTTAATTGAAATATCTGTTCTTCCATTAATAAATCAACTTTATATTTATGTGTAGCTACTAACATTAGTAAAATAGAAACCGAAAAACAATCAATACGATGCATATCGGCACTAGCCACACATTTTCGGGCACAACAACTGGCCATGCTCGATGCACATAATTTGCATCGCATATCGACTACGTTATTATGGTAGGAACACGTCAGTTTCCAACTTATGGTTGGTCGGTTTTCTCATGACGTTCGTGTGTTTGTTTAAGCTGTAATTACCGAAGCAGACGTTGTAATTACCGGGGCTCCAATTAAAATAATGGAGCGATGCCATGAGCTATTAACATTTCATTGGCCGGCCGGGCCGGGATGGGCCTCGGAACGTGATCGGTTTTTGTTGGTTATTATATTACAAAGAGCATGTACGTTTTCACCTTTGACCTATATATTGCTTTTATCGAGATTTTATCATGTTGATTTAGCGGAGATGTGGGAACTCGTCGAAATTGGCTGGAACTGGGGATTAAGTAGATAATTTGGTAAGGCAGACTATGCTCTATGGCATCGCATAACGCTAATAGGAGTACCAGTTATTATAACCACGGAGCTGTAGTGCTAAAAAGTCCCAGATGCCGTGGACGATCGTCGGCTTGATATATGGCGCGGAAGGTCCTCGTGAACCACTCAGCTTAGTTATTGGTCGTGATCTGTAGAATTTATGACCTCGAGTCACTCCGAATGGACCAAGTGTGAAACCTGTCTGTCGACTTGAAAAATTACATTTTAGGACTCATCAGAAACCCAGTGCCAATTTTTGTTTGCATTCGGTCAACAAAGTCCAAAATTAAGCGTAAATAATCGAATTGTCTAAATTTTTTTCTGTCCGAGATGTGGTGAAGCCACTTGAAAATCCTTGCCAATCTGTTTTCCCAGATAAAACTATTGACCAGAATTTTTTTGGCTGACTGAAAATTGGGAAAATTCCAAAGTTTTATGTTTTTCCAAATAGTTTTCGGAATTTGGGGGGAAAATGTCTCTCAACCATTTTTTCTGCTAATTGGACCTATAAACAGTGATGAAAAACAATCGACAGACCCTTATACAATTTTTAGCCACCAATAAAAAATTTCCAAAATGTGCCAATTTATAAAAAAACCGGAATAAAGTGTCTATTTATCTACAATATTGTATGATTGTATGAAAAATATTGCAGAACTCGCTTCCCTCGATCTAGAAACTTTCATACGCGTGCCTTAAACATCTAGGTAGTCTTCATACTTGTATCATAAATATCTATTACACAGGCCTACAAAAAAAATTTGTGATTTTAGCTACATTTGGGGCGATGAATATAAATATGAAATCAGTTTTTCTCTATCTGCTCTACTTTTTTAGATGCTTTTTTTAACATTGGGGAGGACTTGTGAGAGTAATCGAAACTTAACTGTAGAACTTTTATTTTAGGACTAATTACACTGCGCAACTTATTTAACGCACAACCAAAAAGTTAACTCAAATTTGACGTTATGTATTTTGGACAATTTTTGTTCGTTTTGGTCGATTTTTTTTCAAATTGTAGGTTTTTCTCTTAGGAATATCACTGTCTTAGTTGTTTTGGTAAAACGAATGATTTTGATATTATACCAGGTGCTATAAAAATGTTATGTTTTTTTCCGAAATTTCAAAACGTCCTGTGGGCTATACAAGGTATTGCAAGTTATTGCAATTATAGCCAATTTAAAGCCTCATGTTTTTTCTACATTTTCTTTTTTTATTCATTTGTTTATCTCTGTTACTTCATGAAATACACCGTTTTGAAACACCATATGCTTTTATTCACATGAAATGCATTTATCGGACAACTCAAACAGCTAGCAAGCTATGGAAATCAAGGATTACACGTCATAAACTGACAACTGTGTCATTAGTTTTTTGTTGACAGTCCAGAAATAATTAGTGAATAATGGAACGCCAAACCAGAAATTTAACTCGTGATGAATGTGTTGAGGCAGCTACATTACATGGTGAAGGGTGGAGTTACAACCGCATAGCTGGAAGGTTGGGAGTGTCTCACACAACTATAGCGAGAGCAATTCAAAGGTACGCGGAAACAGGAGAACATTCCAGACGGGCCGGTCAAGGTAGATCTCGTGTTACCTCTGCTATCCAGGATCGCAACACATTTAAGAGCACAACTTGAAGACGCAGGTGGTCCACTCATATGCGTTCAAACTTTACGCCGACGACTGAGGGAGGCAAATTTAAGACCCAGGATTGCTGCTCGAGGACCCGCATTAACAGTAGATCATCGAAGAGCCAGATTGAATTTTGCCAATGAGCATGTTAATTGGATGGAAGCAGATTGGGAACGTATTCTTTGGACTGATGAGTCAAGGTTCAGTTTGTATAATTGTGACAGACGTAATCGCGTCTACCGAAGACCCGATGAGCGATACAGTCAATGCAATTTTTTGCACACAACTTTATATGGAGGTGGATCCGTCATGGTGTGGGGCGGAATATCTTTGACTGGGCTAACGGACTTGGTAACTGTCAATGGAAATCTCAATTCTGACAGATACATCACAGACATTCTTGAAGCACATGTTTTGCCTTATGCCCCCTATATAGGACCCAATTTTTTACTTATGCAAGACAATGCGCGTCCCCACACGAGTCTTATCATGAGAAATTATCTTGAAGAAGTAGGAATTGATCACATAGACTGGCCAGCCCGTAGCCCCGACCTTAACCCCATTGAACATGTTTGGGATTTTATCGGTCGGCGGTTACGAAGTGAGGGACGACAACTCCAAAATTTACAAGAATTGGAAGGACGCCTAGTCGAATTATGGAATGGCTTAGATCAGAACATAATCAGAACTTTGGTTTTAAGTATGAACCAAAGATGTCGGGAGGTCATTCGCGGAAGGGATGGAAACACCAGATACTAATTCTCTATTTACTTTTGTTTTGTTTCCTGTTATTCGTTGTTTTATTGATTAAAGCAATCCATTTTTCTAGGCATGTTTTTTGAGTTTTTGTCTTTTTAAGACCTTTTTCTCTTCTAAAACACCTTGCATCTCGCAATAAATTATAAGATATCAAGGAAAACAGAACGCAAAATGAGGCATTGAACCAGTATAATGAGTAATAAATAATGAGCACTTGACAAAAAAGAAAGTTAATAAATTTAATAAAAATCACGTCAACTCAAAAATTGGATATTTTATGAAGTAACAGAGATAAACAAATGAATAAAAAAAGAAAATTTAGAAAAAACATGCTTTAAATTGGCTATAATTGCAATAACTTGCAATACCTTGTATAGCCCACAGGACGTTTTGAAATTTCGGAAAAAAACAACATTTTTATAGCACCTGGTATAATATCAAAATCATTCGTTTTACCAAAACAACTAAGAGAGTGATATTCCTAAGAGAAAAACCTACAATTTGAAAAAAAAAATCTACCAAAACGAAAAAAATTGTCGAAAATACATAACGTCAAATTTGAGTTCACTTTTTGGTTGTGCGTTAAATAAGTTGCGCAGTGTATTTAAACCCAGAATACATTACAAGAAGTGAGGAATAGCTTACATACGCAACTTATTCATTAATAGCTGGCGTGATCAACTGTCACCAAAAATTACTGTAATCGATACTTCTAGCCTAAACAAAAGTTGCAACAAGCTAGTACATAAAGATATTAGATAAACTAATACTCATTCATTTCATTAGCATGAATGTTTTTCTTTTAATTCCAACAATCTCCCTAAAACTTTATGCCCATGAATGTGAATAAAAAAATTATTGCATATTTTTAATAATTAAACCAACTTTAGTATATAACAATTTAAATGTTGGTTTCGCTAGCGGTTTAGTCATAATATCAGCGATCTGATTTTCGCTTGGGACGTACACACCATTCAATTCATTTTATTCGTACAAGTCACGTATAAAATGAAATCTTATATCTATGTGTTTGGTGCGTTTAGGATACTTGTTTTTCTTCATCCTCAACATCAGTCTGTATTTGTGCACTTACATTTTTCGGACAATCCTTTTGGAAACGTCGTTTGGAACCGCAAATTACGCAACCCGGACAATATATACGAAAATGTCCCGTTTTCCCGCACGTAAAACACTATTTTTCTTTCTTCTTCTGGAAATTCTTGTGTTGAAACTTCGCCTTCGAAACTAATGCTGTTGCTAGTTCCTCAACTTAAGCCTCATTTTTCTAAACACACAGCTCTTCGGTCATTAAGTCAACGACTCGATATTACGTTTCGATACCTCTGTGGAATCTCAGGCACTATGGAAATAGTTATATTTTGGAGGTAGATCTGACAATATTCTGGACATCAGCATCCGGTATTGACGTGGAATCCGGCATTGCCCACCAAGCTTTTTCATTTTACTTGCCATCTGCTCCAACTTTGAAATATGCCCTGCTACACTCAACGCAGTAGTACCACTTAAATTCAAAAAAATTGCTGAATTAACTCTAGACTTTCACCGGTCTTCAGGTCATATATACTGTGTAACTTTTCCCACATCTCTATCGAGCATTTTCACAGTTCATCAACAACTGTAACTGTTTTGATTTCACCACTTTTGGTCCACTTACAAAGCTGTTGGTTAAAGTTCTCGTCTGCACTTGTCACAGAGCTTTAGAACATCTTCACTGTCCAGCAACGTACTAATAACGAATTGCCACAGTTGCCAATTTCCGGCATCCCTAAGTTCTCCGACTTTTGGCTTGTCAATTTCATTTTTGACACTTTTATAAATCTTTGAATGCAATACAAATGAAACTAGTCACATCCACCTTTCAACCTTTCCTGAATCACAAATTACACCCCTTGTTACAGCGCTAGACCCGTAACCTGTTGAGATTTTAGTGGAAATAGAGGAGGAATTGTGAGAGTAATCGAAGAAACTTAACTGTAGAACGCTTATTTTAGGACTAATTCTTTAAACCCAGAATACATTACAAGAAGTAAGGAAAGCTTACATAAGCAACTTAGTCATTAATGGCTGGCGTGATCAACTGTCGCCAAAAATTGCTGTAATCGATACTTCTATCCCAAACAAAACTTGTAACAAACTAACACATAAAGATATTAGAGAAACTAATACTCATTCATTTCATTAGCATAAATGTTTTTCTTTTAATTCCAACAAGTTATTAGTTACTATTGCAGAAATTAACAAACCAGAATGATACAGATTGAAGAATGACATGTTTTTTTGAATTTTTACAGTGAAGCCGAGCCACCCTGACGAGCCACCACTGGGTTGTGCTTCGCATATGTATATATGTGCTCAGGCGTTTCAAACCCGTTTAAAAGTGGAGAATCGGTATTTAAATATATTATCAAAGTTAATTTTTATGATACAAAAAATGATAAAAAATACAGTTTCACATTACAAATTACAATGACCTACATCATCACTTAGTATGTCAATAAATAATGGCCGTCAATAAATATTCAGTTACTGCTTCGTTCCATTCGAAAGAGCCGTTCGAAAACCTACTAGTTTTTATCTGCAAATTTTAATATAGGAGTAATATTCATTGACGGTTATTTACATTGGTCCAAGTAGAAAAAGGAACAACCGCAGTCAGAGATATTTCTTTCGGAAGTAATCTTCCAACAGTATAATTCTATATTAGAACTAACTGCACTCTCACTGGCATATCCATTTAGTAGATAGATTAGATTTGTGTAAATGATTGCTAAAAAGACCACCAAGGAAACCTAAAAGTCACCGAAGCATGAAGTCGAACTGTAATATTGAATAGATTATACAAAAACCAAATATTGAAGTAGTAGATACACCATAGAATTAGATTCTAACAAACGGCAACTCAGCATAAAAGAGAATTATCAACAATCTCGAGATTCACCATTTTTAAATATGATATGCCAGAGGTCGCAACTTATAGAGATAATCAGTGATATAACGTTTTAATGCTTAATTAAAATTAAGTTGTGATAGTATTATTTTTTTAAATTTACATTCAATGATGTTTTCACAAGATTTTATTTAACTTGCTACGTATGTATCTATCTATGTATGTTTGTTCGGGTCAAATCTTGCAACTAAATTTTAATTAAAGTAGTTATCCTCAACCGATTGAGCTGAAATTTTGCATGCACGTTTAGTTTGGATGACAAAGTATGGTTAGATAAGTTTAACTTGCTATGTATGTATGTATCGTTGCAAGAATAGTTCCGGTCAAATCTTGCAACTGAATTTTAAAGTAGTTATCCTCAACCTAATGGGCTGAAATTTTGCATGCACATATAGATTGGATGGCAATGCATGGCTAGCTGCCTAATTTATAATTGCCTAATTTATAATTACGTCATTATAAATCCAATATGGCGGACCGCCCAAGATGGCGGACTAGTTATTTTTTTATGCAATTCCATGACATGGATATCAAATGAAAGGGTTTACTGTGAAGAATACAAAAATAAAATGACGTGAACTTGATTTATATACATTAGGATAAGTCCGGGCAAGATGCCCCACCGGGGAAGATGACTCTCTGAAATAATTTTACTATTGACCAATAGATTTAGCTGCGTGTCTCAAAGATCGTTGTTAGTGCAAATCCGACTATGTGTGGTCGTGTTTCGGTGCAATAAAAAATTTGTTCGTCTAAGTTATTTGCAAAAGTTTATTTTAATAACGTTAAATTTATTACCTCGCATACCTTTAACATTCCATCCAGAACACTACGCAGGAGAATTCAGAATGGAGTAATGCAAAAAATTGGTATGGGTCGTGCACCACTTCTTGGCAACAAATGTTCTTGGCATCAATCGTTCTATCATAAATCATAGAAAATTCGCTGTCCACTTGAAGAAATTACAAAGTCGAGGATTTTCTGCCACAAGAGAGGATGTGAGAGTGCATGCGTACAATTTTGTTACCAGATTAAACATAAAGCATAATTTTGCTAATGCAAAGTTGGATGATACGACTGGCTAAACTCATTCTTGAGATGTAATGCCGATCTATGCGTGAGAAAATCTGAATGAGTATCTACTGCTCAAGCCAGAGGACTGAACAACTATGTACCAGAAGTAATTGTATTTATCCAATTCATGCATTTCCTATTCGTACTGCATCAGTCATATTCATCCATCCAATTTCTTTATTATTTTATTTTCTTAATTTACCCATGAATCACTTACTAACTTATTGCGTTCATTTCAGACAAGTGGTGGAGAAGTATTTTCAGCTTCTGCAAACTGTAATGGAGGAGAACCAGCTGTTTGGTAAACCTGGACATCTATTTAATACGGATGAAACCGGGTTGCAACTGAACAATAAAGCTGGGTTTGTTACAGCAGAAAAGGGAAGTAAAAGTGTGGTGTCGGTGACTTCAGGAGAAAAGGGCGAAACTATAACTGTAGTAGCATTTTGAAATGCCGAGGAAACGTTTTTGCCTCTTGCCTGCATCTTCAAGGGGAGAAATAAAAAGGTATATTACGAAGAAGGAATGCCTCCTGGAGCCGTCGTATACATGTCAGAAAAATCTGCCTACATAAACGCTACCATATTCTTGGAATGGTTGAAAATCATTTAATTCCCAGGAAACCACAGGGGAATGTTTTCCCTTTAGTAGATGGGCATACATCACATTATAATGTCGATACCCTGAAATATGCAGAAAGCAAGGACGTTACTATTATGAGTTTTCCCAGTCACACGACCCACTATTTGCAGCCATTTGACCTTGCGGTTTTTAAATCTCTCAAAGCAGCGTATTACGATGCATGTCTGACTTGGATGAAAACACCCCTCGCGCCAATTTAAACGTTTGCAATTCGGAAAGCTCTTTAACGAATCATGGACTAAAGCAGCTACACCAAAGAATGCAATATCTTCATTTAAATCAACATGAATTTACCCCTACGATGCAGATGTTGTGCCTGATTACGCTTCTTTGCTTCCTGACGAGACTTCTAACGATGTTACAAATCCAATATCTGTTGTATCACTAACAGAGGTTCCAGTTTCCACGATTGAAAATCCATTACCTGGTCCATCCTGGGAATACGATAAGCCACAGACACAGCGACCTCAACCTCAAGAAGATCTCGAACAGAGCAATCCTGAGAGGAATGAAATTACCCTTGGTAAAATTTTAGATGCAATTAATCCTGTTCCGCCTGTTAATGTGGAGAAAGTAAGAGAACGTTCACGTCAAATTAGTGCAGTAATGACAAGCCCAGAATTTTTAAATGAGAAAAGAAGTAAAACCCAGAAGAAAAATGAGAAAAAGCCAAAGCAAAAACCAAACAATAGAAATAACAAGACACAGCACAAGAAAAGAAAATTAGTACTAGTAGATTCGGATATAGACACAGATGCAAGTGTGCACTATGAAGAACCCGATATGAATATGGGTGAAGAAGACGACTCCGAATGTGCGTGTTGCGGTGAGAAATATGAAAACACGAAAAAAAGTGATGAGTAGGTTCAGTGTTTGCACTGCACTGAGATGGTCGCACGATCTTTGCCATTTATGCGGATATTTACAAGGAAAAAAATAGTTTTTTCGGCTTATTTTTATATTTTAGCCAAAAATTTATTTGCTTTGCTTTACGTAGTAGTTAGGTGTTAAATTGTATTTTTTTGTAGGGGCATCTTTCCCTGTACTGATGGGGCATCTTTGCCTGACAGTCCGGGGAGCATATAGCCATAACCTACCATTGATTAGCAATAGGCTATAAATCACGATCTCCTATTGGTTGTTGCTAATCGCAGGTACGTTTTGTCCACGGATTGCTAAGCGCGGGTAGATTTTGTCTCCAATATGTTCGCATTGCTAATAGGGAATATGATTTGCCTTGTTTCTGCTAATCAGTAGTATGTTTTGTCTACACTTAGCACCGCAATTAAGCTTGGATATAATACAAATAATGTAAATAATACAAATAATAATAATAATAATAATATGCGGTCTCTCCCTACATCCACCGACATAATGCGGCATTACGAGTGTATTACCACCTACGGTACTCGTACGGTATAGATCAGACACCGGTGTTGCCCTATGCTCCGGGGGATATTGAGTCCGTTGTGGGGAATGAGAGGTCCCGGTTATACTGGAACTATTCATTCCCCACCGTCAGGCGGATACAAGCCAACAAGCCGGACATAATCCTCCTCGACCACCAACTCAAGACGATGTTCGTTATAGAGTTTTCGGCTCCGGCCGAAAAGAACATCATCTTGAAAGAGGAGGAGAAACGGACAAAATATCGAGATTTACTCTCTGAACTCCGCAGGCTGTACCCGGGTTATTCTGTTAAACTAGTGGTTCTTATTATTAGCTCTCTCGGAGGTATGCGGCAATCATTGCTCTCAGAATTAAGAACCATCTCAGCATGCCGTCAATCGGCAGAAGTCATCGCTGGGAAGATGCAGAAGGTCCGTCATACTTGGCTTGTTGCGTCTACTCAGGACACATGAATTGCGACCTCAATGACCGCTTACCCCGCGGACGTGGGGAGCGGTCGTTGAGTAACGAGGCTGGAGGGACTCTCTGGGCTAGTCCGAGGCCAGGGGGGACTTACCAGCTCCCAAAAAAATAATAAAAATACAAATAATACAAATAATGTCTTTTGTGCATGGTAATTTGTGGGCTCTTCGCATTATTGGTGTTAATATTACCACACTAAATGGATTCTTGTTAATGTGCAAGGAAACACCTAACTTTTCATACTCGGGTACCTTTTCTTTCAATTTCTTAAATAAAACATATCCCAAGCAGCATGGTGACGTCATTATTACGTTCTTTTAAAGTGATTTTAGGTCTAAGACGTCAAGTGACAAATATGAAACCGAACATATAACGTCATTTCTATGTCGTCTTTAAAACGTCACTTTTTCTCGTCATTCAGACGTACCTTTTTAATCTAATGTTACTAATTCTTAAGACGTCTTGAATTTGACGTCAACTTGACGTCATATTTTGGACGAAGATCTTTCCTCCCTTTGGTTATACTTATTTGTCTACAATAATTAATGTCATGTTAAGTTTGAGACATTTCTAAATTTAAAACATAAAGGGCAATTCAACGGTTATAATTACAAAATATTTTTGTAATTTTTGAATGTAATTTATATCAGCAATCATTTTATATCATAACAAAGGATTGTTTCGATTTCCGCGTTTTCTTGAACAGTAGGAAATTGTCAATTACTTGAAAAAAAACATACAAATTAGCATAAGCCAGACAAAGACGCAAACAATAAAGCATAAAATAAAGCCTCTATCTCAGCCAGCGCTGCCAGATGTAGCATTATTTTAGAAATTTATGAAAATATGATAAATACTACCTTTTGACGTATTTCTTAACTATAAAACACATAATTTGTTATTTGTCATATATGTTATAAATATCCATTTGACAACGCATCGCTGAGGCACGTGACTAAAATTAACCAATAGAATGCTATGCGTTCTCGATAAAATGAAAATTGCTGTTGGAGGCGTATTATTGCTTTCATGTTTTTTGTAGTTTTTACTGTTTTCCCTGCATGTATTTTGGAAATGACGTCAAATAAACGTCAGTTAATGACGTCATTTAAACGTCAAATAAACATCATTTGGCTGTAACTTTTTCTCGTGATTTTGACGTCTCCTTTGTTCTTTTAACGTATTTATTTCCTAAAAACTGACGAAATAAATACGTCATAATAACGACACCATGCTGTCTGGGATGTAATTAGAAGCGCCATACTTTTTGTCCATTAATTGTTCATTTCTATACCAACTCCATTTTGTCTGTACTTTTACCACGATAGCGCAATACCCAAGAAGTATTACTTTCGGCAGAAAATTATGTTACCCACTGAATACATTTTTCACTAGAATTAATGTCAGCCAATAACACTGTTTTTTCTTTCGATTGATTTACTAGTTCAGTGAAAATTTGTTGGAAATTTCAAATCAGTATTCATTTTGTCACTTAGATAGCATATAGTTATTAAAGTAGGGCAATCATAATAATCAACGGACAAATAAAACAGAAAAGCGAGACTCGCAAAGTAAGATGATGCATGTGTAGACAAAAGACAAAACATACCACTGATTAGCAGAAGCAAGGCAAATTATATCCCCTATTAGCTACGTAAACATATTGGAGACAAAATCTACCCGCGATTAGCAATCCGTGGACAAAACGTACCTGCGATTAGCAACAACCAATAAGAGAGCGTGATTTATAGCATATTGCTAATCAATCGTAGGTTGTGCCTATATGCGCCCGGGGAAGATGGCAAATGGGCTTTTTTAATTTTAATTTTTATCATAAACAAACGTTTTTGTTTCTTATTATATAAATTTGTATGTTTAAATGAAAGAATACAAACCTAGTTATCATAAAACGTAGGTTTTTAGTCTTCCTTTACATTTTCTTCAGAAATATTGTATTTTTTTAAAAGGCGTGGCATCTTCCCCGGTCTTACCCTATAATTGTATTTTGAGTAAACTTCTTGAGACCAACTTTTTAGGAAAAATCTTATCCATTCAATTTACTTCGTTTATATTCAAGATGGCCCTTAACACGTTGACGGACACCCATTTCAGTAATTACATATTTTTGAGAAGAAGTAATAGGAAAATTACTAGGAGTAGCAGGAAAATAAGATAGGGAATTGGTAGCAGAGATGCCAGTAAAAACCATAGAAAAAGCAACTAGGCGAGGCGGCAATGACCCACATTTTGGAAACTATTCCTATGCTAGACAGTTCGAAAAGAAAAGGCATATATTATAAAAGATGTAGACAATGTTCTATCGAGAAAAAAAGAAAAGAAACAATGCCAGAAGTGTATTGGTAATCCTCCATTATGTGTTAGGACCTGTTTTGACACATGGCATACCTAATAATTAGTCTTTTTTTCTCATCTTATGCTAGTATTATTGTTATTAGAATTATATCTTTGCAGTTTATGGTCAGTAATAATAAATTACATCCGTATAAAATCGCTATTTTATTTCTAGAAAACATGCAGGCGGCATTTGACGTCAGTGATCTGAAAAACACAATTTGGTTTTGATGGGACATGACGTCATATGACGTCGCTATTTTTTTACACGATAAAAAATTATCGTATCAAAGAAGTTCTTATGTACAAATTTGACCTTTCTATCTTAATAGTTAACTAAAATATCAATGCGTTTTTTCAAGTGACACCCATATTTTTTGTGCATAAATCTGCAATAGCCATCTATAAGTAAATATATCTGCCTATAAATAAATAAATCTATAAAAAAATAAATAAATCTGCCTGGCCTCTGACGGCATATGCCGCGGTTGTCCGTCAACGTGTTAATTTAACTGAGAATTTAAGATTAGGCGTTAGCCAACGTGCTGGTGGTTTGTTGACAATGTTGATTCTCTACTCTCTCTAGAAAATAAATTATTATACTAAATGCAACTATTTAGTTTAGATAATCTAATTTTACATATATTTTCAACCATGTCGGCCATCGTACACCTGTATTAGGCAAAAATAATGTATAATTCAAGATATTCAGCCCAAATAAAACACTACGTAAAAATGCGGTACACCCGAAATCATTCCACGAATAAAAGAATGATAAAAAAACCAGCAATGGCCACCGACAAAATCATAATCGAAGCACGGGCAACATTTGGCCAGTGCGTTTCTTGTAAATATTGCAGAGTACTTAAGTGGACTCACCAAGAGAACGAGGTTCTCCGCCCAGTCGCATTGTTTTAAACAGTCTGGGTGTTCCTGATTGGTTCACCTTACTGACGTCATGACATGTGTACTTAGCCACTTGATGTGCGGGTTTGATAATGAGTACTGGACATGGCCGTGCCTAATTTCATATGCGGTAACGGACCGGACCGCATACCCCATGTTTCCTACTTCGTATATACGCAACGTGTCGTTACAGTTTTAATTCTATGATTGGCGGTGGCGATTAAGAGGTTAAGCGGAAGATTGTGTTTAGTTTTCTAATTTATATTTTCTTGTTAATTGCTACTGGTGGTTTTGATGATAGGTTTCCTAACACTGAAATTTCAAGGTGATCACCGGCGCGACCTGCGGGTAGAATACCCAAATAAAATTGGTCTGGCGCGGCGGTACAACTAATATAAAGCAAGCACCATGTGAACCTATGGTTTTTTTTGAGATAAAACTGTAAATCTAAGCTAATTAAAAATAACTTAATAGACGCGTATTTTGGGAAAATATGATTGAAAATCTAGAAAGAAAGTAACAGGCTCATTTATGCCTTTTAGGTTCAAAAAGAAAAATAAAAAAGTTGGTTGCTATAGTACGACATCTTGAGGTGCCGCAAAGAGCTTATAGTTTGTAAAAAAAATTAAAAATTTTACTCTTTGATAAATAATTTTTTATGGTTTTGTTTTGTTACAGATACAAATACAAATAAGGTGGAAATAAAAGCTCTTCGAATCAGTGGCAAAATATTTATTTTGGCACATTTTTCTGACATAGTCGACACATTAAACTGCTTTTTAGTATTAAATTTAGGCATGGACTCGTGTGAGCCAATTTGTGCCCTTATATACCCCTCTCTTGCGATTGAACCACACACATTTTGAGGCGATTCGGTCACCAGCTTTATAGCTCTTTCCACTGCTTGCGTGTGACAAGGAAGCCGGGGAAAAGCGATAAGCGGGTCCATTTTACTATTTGGTTGAGCTTCCGAAGTCTTCTGTATAAATTCTTCGAGAGAACTGGAAACATGTTTTACCAAAGGGGGTTCAGTTGCGTCATTTTCAACCAATGATATCATGACCCTGTAATCCTTTGTGTCAAAGTTTATCTTTGGAACTGAAAACTTCCTGACTCTTCCTGACGCTACTTTTTTCTGTCCTAGCTTTTAAAACACGTCGTAAACCAAGTTCTCTTACAATTTTGCTCTCATCACATAGCATGGACAAAAGGAGGTTTTCTGTAGCAGCAAAGTACCCATTTCTTTGAATAACCGGGTCAAGAACGTTCTTTAAATCATCAGAGAGAGCGTGAATATGAGATAAGCTTAAATAGATGATTGGCTCCATAAGTACATGAAGGTTTTAACTTAACGTTAAACCACACAGGTGCATACACTTTCAAAATGTACTCAGCAAGAGTCTTAAGGTTTTCAGTTGCCACATACAATCTAAGTATACGGTTTGCTAATGTAAGCCACCTGGAGTGAGCAATTTTTCTCCTCATCCTCAGTCCTGATACAGATATGTTTGTGTTCGGAATCTATTTCTGGCATAAACTAGAAAAAGTTAGGTTGTCGAGTATTGTGGTTTGAGGGAACACCAAAGAAAACCCGTTTCTTAGGATGCCATTTGGCCGCACAGTCTCTTGGGGAAAATATAATGTAATCTGTTAGTGTTGCACGCATTGCACGCTTTAACAAGTTGTGATACGACTAGTCGCCTGTAAAGTCCTGGGAAAAGTTCGCACATACCTTATTTACAAACAAAAAACAACATATATATATATATATATATATATATATATATATATATATATATATATATATATATATATATATATATATATATATATATATATATATATATATATATATATATATATATATATATATATATATATATATAACCTGAGCCACACTTGTGAAGGGAATATCCTCCGGCAGCACTTCTCTTAGCGGTGGATCATGGATGAGATATGTAAAGTGTTTAACACCGTATCAGCCTCAAAGCTTTTAATTCTAAGAGCATGGGAATGCTGTAAATATAAGTAAAAACGAAGATTGTGCGATAAATATCTTTAAACTGCCTGTTTCCTAAATCTCTTCTCATGATTAATACAAATTTGATCAGATATTTAGGCACCGTTCAATACCTGCCTCGAAATAAGTTCATATTCATCCGCTTCAGTAACCTATCGGCAATTAATCTAAATTGATCCAGACAGACAATTCCAATTAATAGATTATTTTCCTATCTTGCTCTCGGCCATATTACAGTGGCCCAGTGCGTCCAAACAATCGGACTTGGTTATCCGCTTCTATAGATTCTTGGATAAGGTATTAATTTTTACGTAATTATTATTTTATTTTTTCTACGATATATTTTATAAATATTGAAAAAATATAAAACATATTAGCCTATTATAATAACAATTATTTTTATCTTTTGCTATCCTATAATTGATAAATAATTCCACAAATGTGAGGTATGCTGTTGAAATTTAATGTGTGATGTAATACCATGATTCCATCTTTGAAATGACCCCAACGCAGATGC
Organism: Tetropium fuscum; assembly: GCA_964058915.1. Taxonomy (NCBI): domain Eukaryota; kingdom Metazoa; phylum Arthropoda; class Insecta; order Coleoptera; family Cerambycidae; genus Tetropium; species Tetropium fuscum. Next base: position 110,873 of record CAXKVY010001402.1, read on the forward strand.
CGAAACGTCGAGAATTTAACAATCTCACACAGAACAGAAGTATTATTTATCATAATTGGGTGCAATATATACAATCTCCATTTTTATGCCTCAGTTTTATTTCTCCTGTTTGTCTGTAATGACTTAATTTGTTTATAATATTTGTAACAATATCAATTTGTAACAATTCGTAAAATTTATAAAAATATACCTATACCTATAAATACCTATAAATATGAAGAAAACGTGAGTTTCTTGTTGCCTGAACAAGGACTATTATTATGCACTGTAATTTAAAATTTTATCAGACTTTCACCTGTTTACATACTATGTATACATATTTGTTGAAATTATTATTCAGCCGTTACTGGCATTATTTTTACACAAAAAGGATAATGGCTTGTTTGCCTTACCCGACTCATGAAAGAATTAATAACATACAACGTGACGACGTAGACTTCCTCCATATTATTGAATGCAGTAATTTTCTGACGAAAGATTAAATTATCCAAAACGGGCAGGCATTTAGTTCGTGTACTCACGAAATGATTTTTGTTTGATAGAATTTTGTGGGTGTTCCAGCTTATATGAAAACTAAACAAAGGCAGTCATGTAGTGTACAATTTTATGGGAATATCGCTTTGAGCAACACCCGGATATATGTTATAAATATTATCGGTATTATCATGTCAACTATAACTTCCTACCTTATTATTAGGTAGATACTTTCAGAAGCACTGTCGTGGAACATCAGTCTGTTTGATATCCCTTTTTATTAGAATCGTATGTGAATTAATTTTCATTGTGATTTAATTAGCATTAATAATAAATTGTTATTTATCGTCAAGAAAATTATTTTTAAATGGGGTAGTTATAGGGAGAAGGATATGGTTTATATAGATTTTTATTTTAGAGGACTGTTTTATTTACTTTATTAAAGACTACTGCCCAAGGAGTGATCATATAAATCATTATCAATTTTATCCGGAACGATTTGATTCGGAAGAATTCACTTTTGGCTAGTGGACCGGATATACTTTGGCGAATGGAGCAGAAAGTGACTCCTTGAAAGAAGTGGATATGGCGCAAGGGTCAATTAACCCCACTTGTTCCTAATATTTGTCAATGTTATGGCAAAATATATAACGGACCATAAAATGTTTATGCATGCGAATTACAAATCGATAATAATCAATGGGATATCTGTTAAAGACTTGGAAATATAATCAACCGATTTCAGAATTTGAAAACTGGTGCCACAAAAACTCATTGAAGATGAAAAACATATTAATTTCACTGTCAAGGACACGCAAGAAACGCCAATATTAAACTACGTAATAACAAGTAAATCAGTGAAATTTTTCGGAAGCACGGTAAATAATACTTTCTTTCCCTATTCCTCTTCTTCTGTAAATAAATCGATAGCATATGTTTCAAGTTTGCAAAATCTGCCTTTGCTATCTTAAACTTATAAAGATGTCAAAATAACCGGCTAACAGCATACTAGTCATACGTTTACTTACTCAACTCGAAATTTAAACATCATCAAGGGGCCGATCTTTCGAAATAAGCAGTATTTGTCATGCACAAACGAATCATTCAGATCTCTGGTTGCACCTTTTAAAATGAGTGGTACACATGCAGGATGTCCCAAAAATCCTGTGCATTACAGTATATATTTTTAAATGAGGCACCCCGAATTTTCTTGTGGTATTTAAGCCTCATTAGTCTCATCTCAAAATCTAAATATTTAAACCCTCAGATGTTTACAACTTAATTTTTTTTAGAATTTCTTGGTTACTTGGTCTTTTAGGCCACTCAAATCTCCAAAATTGGAAACTAACAGCTAGTTCTGATTTTTCAATGTTGTTAGGACCACCGCCAGTAGTGTACTGCGGTAATTTTCGCACTTTTTCAACATATCTTCTAAACAATGCAAAGCATTTGATTACGCATTTTAAAGTAGATTAAATTCGCTACAATTTGAGACCAGAACCAGTTCAGTAGGTATAAATAATAGTTACCAAGATATAGCCCTCCAAAAATTGGCATATTTTCCAAAAAAGTTAAATTTTAAGATCTGGTCAACTTTCGTCCTCAAAATCGGGTAAAATTTAATTAAATGTAATTAGCTTTCATTTAAGCACAGAACTTTATCCGTAGATCTGATATCTCACAATGCTTAAAAATCCAAAAAATATCCAAGTATAACATACAATACGTACATACATTTTACATTATTCAGGCACTGCAAATTTACTTTATTCATATTTATACAAATTTTACTATAATGCGAAACATATACAGATTATACATATAACCACGATACATAATATACACGGTGTAGTCACATAATAAGTTATTTTAATTTCTTCACGCACGGAAAATTTACTTTATTTTATATCTGCTTAGACAAATTTTCCTATAATGCGAAACACATACAGATTTTATACATTACGTTATTTTAATTTCTTAACGCGCTGCAAATTTACTTTCTATCTGCTTTATTTATATCTGATAGATTCTGAATTTTTTATTTAGTTTCTTGTGTCCACCCTCTGAAAATACCCACGAGCCGTCTCTGTAGGTCACTGTATATCATTTATGTATATGATATACATAAGATATAAATAAATAAAAATGTTGAATTACATTGTAAATATATTATTAATAGGCTAAATACGCATAGTTTAGAAGATATTTGACGTCCAAGGTACGTCAATTTTATCCCAAAATAGTTGTATTTACAGTGATATAATCAATTAATGCCACAAATTAAACATAAAAATGTTATATGTAAGCGAAAATATATAAAAAAAATAAATGCGTTTTTAGTTGGCAATTATTATGGATTGATACTCCCGAACTATTAGTATAACGTCAGCTACTAATTAGTGGTAAATTGAGATCTTTACTACTAATACTTGTTGCTATACAAATTTACCAAGATATCTAGATGTAAGAAACATTCCATGTTCCAAATAATTCCATGTTCATATGAGATACTGAAATTCTAAGAGATCATGAGCCTATGATATGCGCTAATTCTATGTGCCACTTGCGCCTCCACCTTAACTATAATATACAAAAAAAATAGCAGCTGTCTATGCCATGCCAATGGACATATTTCGTATACATAGCTACTAATGAGATTCCGAGAACTAAGAATCTAAACAGGAAAAATTATTTGATACAGGAATCCCTTTTTTAAGTTCAAAAGAAATAGCAAGACACTTGCTTCTACCCACCATGAACCTGGTGCCAATCGAATAATTTAGGTATACCCAATTAATCAGTAATCAGTAGATACCACTCAGAATGTGAATATCGAACGCTTCATTTGCTCGATAATGAGGACCCCTATCCTTAATACGTTGAAACCATAAAATCGATCGATCAAAATGATCATATTATGCAGGCTGTTTTATATTGAAATTTATTTTTATTTATTTATTTATTTAGAATAAAGGACAGGTTGCTATAATTATCTTGAAAATATACCTGAAGTACCTCATGTAGTACATTTGGTGTCATGTTATAGACAAGGCAATGGGAGCAGCTGGTTTAAGAATATTATCAAGGTTTAAGGAAAAAAGCATACGTATCTGCGTACAAGCATATTGTGTGGTATATATATCACCTACACCATTGAAGAGCTGAGTTACTCCAAGAAACTAGAATGTAGCCGTTTGGAATTATTATCTTCATTAAATCTAGAATATTATGAATAAATCCTTGATGGATAAAGTGGTTGACATTAAATGCATTAAATTTAACATAATTTCCATGTACAATATTTTCTTCGTCTCAAGTTTTAGAATTGAAAATACTTCTGGGCACATGTATATGGGAACCATCTCACGAAGAAAACATTCGTGACATGCGACATGGTATGTATTTGTCCACTCAGCAAGGTCAGGAATACGGACAGATAATAATTTGCTGTGTTGGGAAATAAACGAATTACTGATTCGCTTTATTTATAGGCTGACTAGTAAATATTGCTCTGTATGAATGGCTGCAAGGTCAGACAGTATAACATACTTCACATTTTAGAGACCAATCTTTATGTTTAATTCGGAATGACTTAATAATAATTCGGAATGAGCAGCTTGATAAAATAAATTAAATTAGCAGTAAGAAAATGGGCTCATCGGAACAAAAAAAATTCCTTACCTATTTGAAGTTGTTTTATCCAATAACTTGTTGTTGATTATGTGTGGGTCAACAAACTACCACAACACACAACAGTGATTTTTTTAATAAATCCCATCCTATCATGGAAATAGCAACCTATTTATTCTTATAAGAAACCACTTTTTAAACTTGAACTATAAGTAGCGTTACTACTCGTTGCACGAGGAAAGAAAATGGCTTCGTACCACACGACCTAGACGATGGCCTCGGAATCAGGATACCTGCCATAGATTTGTTCATTTAGCCTAAGCGCGATAATCATAGTAAACAGTAGGAACAAAATATCAGAGAACAAAGAATAGGGACATAACGGCTAACTAGATGCGCTTACACAAGTCAATAATGTTATATGAAAAAGATGAAATTACTATAACACAAATGTGCCGCCATAAAACTAATTCAGAGTTATGCTAAGACAGTCATCTTGTAATTTTCCTTCGCTTATTCTTGATTTCAGGTGAGCTTCATTCTTCATTTTCATCATATGATAATCCTAAACTTTTTTCAGCTGTCAGCACAAACCGATAAAACTTGTTATTTTGACACATAAAAACTAATCAAGTACAGTAAACAAATAGTCGTGTCTGGTATTTATTTTGTGTAGAATGCAAGGTCTGTAGTTTTCTTTCAATACAATTGTGAATACTTTTCTTGATTAAACATAAATAAAACTTCCCCTTTTACTAATCCTCAGGAAACTTTTTTTTCAAACTTTTAATATTCGTTCCTTGAACTCCTTCAATAGTTCGAGGTAATAATTTATTAATAATTGCCACCTATCCATCATTACTTATTGGATTTCGATTCCATTCTATCAATATCTTATGGCATCAGTGACATTATGAGCGAACACCCGGGAGTTTACTTCATATCCTGCCAGTTAGCATCCAGGGAGGCTATCAATCATCCATAAACACGTACTTTTATACAGTCCCCTCTGACCCTAGGCTACGTGGTACATCGACCCGCCCAAAACCCAACTGCAAATATGTTGAGCTACTGATATCTATGCCCCGAACAACATAATTTATCTTCGACACCGACCACAGTTTTTTACACCGTTTTTAGAACTGATTAATGAGGTACATATACTTGGATTATATAACCAATAAAAACACAGTAGACTATAAAATATCAAGCGTCGTCTTTATAAAAACAAATTTTAATTTCATATAGGTACAACAGATAAAAAAATATATATTTTATTTCGAGGATACAAAAATATATATTTTATTTCGAGGTTTCTAGTAGGTAGATCCTACTAGAAACTGTAACAAAGTTCAACGCAATTAAGAAACATAAAGTAACTATCTGTTCAAATCTTAAACAAATTTGACATTATTTTCTATTTTGCCCCAATATATTTTGAATGTTGCACATGGCAGCTACACTCTATATCCCCTTTGTGGTAGGAAAATATTAAATGTATTCATTACTGTACTATTTACGACTTTCCTGGAACCTCGATATTGTTCTTCTGGAATATGCAGTATCAAAGTGGTATATTTAACTCCCATCTGTTTTGCTGCGGCTATACCCAACATCTGTCATATATCTGCCGTCGTCGTCGACAAAGTCTTCAGTCTCAAGTTCCTTCTTCAAGTTAATTATTATTTTCAGTATTTCTTTATTTTAAAACGTCATGTGCTATATTGATTTTGCTATATTAAAATGTTTGGCAATAATATTTAATCTTTCCTTCATTGATAACCACATCAATATTGCCTTCTTTTGGAGATACAGTTTGAACTAGAGTCTGAAATATGACAATATTTCACCATTCCTAGTAAGTGTCACCATCCCTAGTAATGTAAAATCAATCGCCATTTGTTCGCTTTTGCAGCACATATAAATAACGACAAAATTGGCATCGAGGATATACGGAGAAGCTATCCGCCATAATTTTTAATAACCCACAACAATTTTGAAACACCCCAACAACATAGAAGATATCCCTTCCATGGAAAATATTTAAACTTATATATATATATAATCATCAAAATAGTGTTGACTAATAGGCTGAGTATTCATAAGAGGGTCACTTCGAATAATGGCTATTAACGAAAATTATTAGCAAAAGCTTTACCAGTTTTATATTTAAATCCAGAAGATCCAGATATTCCAAATGACACCACATGGTTCCCACAGGATGATGCCCGCGCAGTATGCTCATCTAGTTTTTTGTAACCGATGGATTGCAATAAACTATAATCGCGAATAAAAATAACACAAAAATAAGAATAAAACAATAATATGTATAACCTGATGATTCTGGGCTATTGTGAAAATATGTAAAAGTGCGTGTAGAATTAGTCAACCAGCTGCTCTGTTTCAGTATCATAAAAAATAAATTACATATTGAATTAAATTAGGTCCATCGGTACCGATAAAATGGCCTTTTAACTCTCGCATGAAGCAATGAAACCGTTTTAATACCTCGCAAATCTTTTTTTACGCTTTATATACTTCCCCCGTGGACGATGCAGACTGCTTTCAATTCGATATACGTAAAATAAAAGTTGTAAAAGAAATTAAGTGCCATTTACCATTTTTGACGCTTCTGGATGCGAATTCCCAGTAAAAATAACGGATACACTTATGCCACCTACTGAGAAATGCGTGACTCAGTTTATAAATGAATTCATTGACGGCGGTGCTAGTAAAAAGTTGGTATATTAGCTGCCCTCGATGTGAGACTGCCATTTGTAAAAACACAAGGTTTTAGCATTAACACTTGTTCACTACACCGCTATATCTTTCGTGAGAATTGTGATATAAACGTATTTAATGCGGAATCTATCACTATCGATATCTATACCACATCTTCAGGTATATAAAATGTAGCAGGAATTAAAGAAATTAGGTCATAGAGCATCATAAGTTACATGACTACAATTAAAAATAATATTTGTAATTTAAGATTGAAATTACTGGAATAATTATAAATAGACAGCATGGACACAAAGGAAAAGTTATTTTGCTTTGTTAAGAGGCATTAATTTAGCTACATTTACAAAAAAATATCTTATATCATAATATTATATATTATATATTTATAATCCAGGCAGCTTTTGTGAAAAAATAGTCAAAAAATTTAAATTTTGCTGGAGTTTTGATTTTTGGTCCTTTATAGTATTTTGGGCTGCGGTATCTGTGGTTTGCCAACAATAATTTTAATGGGAAAAATGTTTCCGTCCCAAAAAACTGTATAAAATGGACTTTCTTCCAGTTTTTCATAAATAGCTATGCATTTTACGTCAAATTAATCGTATCTGAAATTAGAGATGGTAAATTTGTCCACATTTTTATGTATTTCAAGTTTCAGCGATCAGCCATTTAGCTTTGAGAGCGCCACGCCGTAGTCCTCACACATCGCGTCCGTAACGTTTTTCATTGAATTAACTTGTTCCAAAAAATCTGTAAAAATTCTTGATTGTTGTATAACTGTTCTACTTTCTGAACAAACGGCATTTTTACTTAAAAAAATGTAGTGTCATCAAATTAGAAAATGATCAGAAAAACACATAAATTTATTATTTATTATTATAAATAATAAATAAATAAATTTATTATTTAAAAATTAAAAAACTATTTAAAATATTGTCGGAAATTAATTAGCAGAAAGTAATTTGAAAAAATTAGAAGCCTGACACTTTTATAGTAGAAAGAATGCTATATTAGAATAATAATGAAATTCATGCCCCTTAAAAGTCTGCTAATTATTTTGTGTATGTAAAATAGGCAATGTTTAAAGCTTTTGAAACGAGTCAAAAAATAAGGAAGAGGTAAGGAAAAAATTCCAAATTATGAAACATTTTATTTATGTGAAAAATATGATTTTACAGATATAGATAATAATTATAATTATACAAAATGAGTTAATGTTAAAAACAAACACGACACATGATATTCTTTACATACTGGTTTTTGCGTATAAAATTTTGCATCTAATCTTGTTTTGCAGATGTAGAGTTTCAACGAGACACCTCAAAAACGATGAAGCAATTCTAATGGAGGCGATAAAATTTGAACGGTTCCACTGAAGGTATGGAATATATTTTAACTGAGAAATACGCATAGTATACTGCATTAGAATAAGAGATTCCCCACTAATTATCTGTCATTTCGTATTTTCCAATGTGAATGTACAGGTAAGACGTTATAATTTGCAAGTTCAGGATATCGATACCTACATACATAAACTATGACTAAACATACTTTTCATAATAATTACTGCTCATATGTACAATATAATAATGACTTCATCAGTAGTAGCCCTATTTACTGTAGGTGTTCCACATGGTTCCATATTGGGCCCTGTGTTGTTTCTTTTATATATATATATAAGTGATAAAAACTCTTTTTTATCATTAAATGATGATATTTCTATTATTGGGTCCAATCTGTGGGATCACATACTAACATTTAATTGTAATAAAATTTTAAAGGCGTTTACTGTCTTTATTATTGTTTTCTATTAGTCCATATTTTAATACAGAATAAACACAACTTCAAAAGTCAAAAGAGATGTGATAATGTAACCACTGTCTCTGATAGTGATGAGTTAATTACATAATGTAAGTTAATAAATAATACATAAACAAATAATACACAGGTAATATATATATATATATATATATATATATATATATATATATATATATATATATATATATATATATATATATATATATATATATATATATATATATATATATATATGTAATTTTCAAAAAAAGAATCTTTAAAGCTGCTGTGAATTAGTAGTTTAAAGCGGTTTTTTATGTAACTTATGTAAGATCATACAAATATGTTTTTTAACAAATACCTTATAATTACCATTGTTAAATCGAAAATAATTGTATTATTGTAACAATTATTTAATATTTCATGCTTGTAAAATTAGAAATAATATATAATGGTAAAAACTAATAAAATCTAACATATACCTACATTCACTCAAGTTATACACAAGAATATAAACAAAAACAAAAACTAAAATTTTTCGTTTCATTTTAAATAATTATTTTGATTTATTTTGTTGTAAAAACAGTTTTATGACTTTATAATATCGTATTATCGTATTATGTGTATATGTGTATTATGTGTATATACCACAAATGCATAGTTTTTTAGTTGCACAGTTTCTCCAATCATTCATAAAAAATGCATGGCTTCTCTAATGATTTTTCAATTTTTTATATTATTTGGAGACACGTTAGGATGCTACAAATGGATCAAACCAAGTGGTAACCTGTACGTATATATAACATCTATACATTCATTAAGCAGTGTTTGTACATATATATTTCTTCGGAAGCAAATGGTTTACAATAAAATGATGACAGAAGACATATGATTTGTTTTTCCAATAAAACTATCGCCAATCCAATACACTATCGGACAAAACTAAAGCACTACAGTAATGCAACAGTAAATTATATTTATTATTTGCGAGCAGTGCATGCAAACCTCAGCTTGCTATAATTTACTGTTATAGACGCGCTTAGCAGGCCTTTGTTTGCTTTGTTTATTTTGACAGTTCATGGTGTATTACAGAGAATCGTCAAATTGAGCTTATTCATAAGCGACAAAAGTAAAGCAACAGTGTCAAACTTTGATCAATAAATAGTGTGTTATCGATTAATTGAGGATTTGTGGGCAAATAACTTTTAACTGCATTAACTTTAGTATGCCTAGTGGAAAACCAACATCTCTTGATTTGAGGGAGAGTATCTTAGGTGCTTTTCAGAGAGACACGTCAATGGGAGCCATTTCTAGGCAATTGTAGCTATGGAAGTCGACCATATCGAGTGTAATATCAAGGTACCATCCAAAAAGTGAGAGATCCAGGAAAACAACCGTACGTACAAACAGGCTCATAAAAAGAATGAGTGAGATGACCCTTGGATGTCTGCCCCTAGGATAAAAAGTCAATTTTATAATTGAATGTCAATATTAGAACCATTCAAAAAGGTTGGTAGAAGCCAAACTATTTAGTAGAAGACTAGCCAGAAGCTTTTGCCTCTGATTTCGGCTAGAAATAGAGCGGTTCGGCTAGCATTCACTCGCGGACATTTGAATGCTAGCCTGCAAATGACTGGCGGAAAGTCTTGTTCAGCGATGAAACGAGATACAATCTCTTCAATTCAGATGGAATGAGGCGTATTTGACATCCAGTGAATCAGAGATTCAACTCAAAATACACTACACCTACAGTGAAGAATGGAAAAGGAAGCGGCACTCTTTGGGTTTGTTTTTCGATGTCTAGTGTGGGTCCTATCTATTTCATTGAATGAATAGTGGACCGTTTAGTATACAGAGATATTCTTCAATATGTAATGCTGCCATATGCAGAATGGAATATTCCATAACGGTTCGTGTTTCAACAGGACAATGATCCGAAACACACATCTCATTTGGTAAGAGATTGGTTTCACGAGAATCGCATACTTCAGTTTTGGACTGGCCATGCCATCATAATCTCCCGACCTCAACCCAATACAAAACATTTCGGAAGGGGTCGAGAGAAGAATAAGAACACAAACGTATACTAATAAACAAGCTTTATTGGATAAAATACAAGAAGTATGATCCAATCTGTCAGCTTCTGTTATTACGAACTTAATATCGTCTTTGTCCAGAAGGTGTGCCAAAGTCATCGCCAATCGAGGCTATCCCAACTCTCAACTACTAAATAAATATAAGGTTCAGTTGTATTTTCTTGTATCAATGTATTGTTAAAATGTTTATATTGAACTGAAATAAAATATTTCTAAGGTGTTACTTTACTTTTGTCGCATTGAGATTGTTCACAATTTTGAAAAAATAGTCACGAATAGTCACAATCATATCACGAAAAGATAATAATGCACCAAACTTCTAAAAAATAATATCTTACATGTCCTATTTATATAGCAGCAACAACATAATCAATAGCGACAGAGTGATTCACTGAATTCCAAAACACAGCAAGGTGTTGCTTTACTTTTGTCCAATATTGTACATATTTCTCCTGTCCGTCCGTGTGTTGTCATTGAACTCCACCTAACGGCTGTACTGATTTTTATGATGATTAAGTTCATTCGATTATGGTTTTCAGCTCCACAATTTGATCCGATAGAAAATATTTTTGTAGTTAATTTAAATATCTATAAATTAGAGTTGTGACCGGCGCACTCGCCATTTGTTCTGGTATATCCGGTAATTTAAAACCTCCTCCTTTTTTTGCTCGGTTAAAAATAAATCTTGTAAAACATTTCAATGGATATGACCCATATGAGCATCTATTTAGAGTTAAACAATAAACGTGCATGAACAACGGAATACGGAATACGGTGAGAATTTAAAGGAGCCAGGCAACGCACTACGATTTGATACCCTCAAAGTATAGCTAAATGATACAAAATTGCTCTAATGGTTTGTACGTAGTCGCACAAAGAACAATACCTTTCACTTGGTACGCTGAAGGCCGAAGTAATTACCTATCATTGTACAAGTTAAAATTGTATTCGTACAGGTGCATGTTTATATCCTCACCGTTTATATTTATGCCCTGAGCATTTTCACACCCATCTAATTAAAATTTCATAGGAATGATCCATGAGCTATAAGTAAAAAAAATCTTTTTGGTAACGCCTAAAGAATATAACGTCCGTCATATAAAAACAAAGAATCATCGCATCGCATCCCTATCATTAAACAATGGAATAAGTATTAGATTTATGACACGGGGACGGCATCTGAATAATGAAAATGATAAAATTGAAAGAGTATGCTGGCTGCCACCTGTCCACATATTCAATTGGACGATGACAGCATACCTTGTGATATCGGTAGCCCTTGTGATCATATCTGCTACCGACATATATCTCTGTAAGCCTGTATCGGACAATCGGCCACATTCCGCCCTGTATGCTGCTCGTTCCGGTTCTCGAGATCTCCGATAATACACACAAACGATATTAGTGAGACAACGCGATAGGCATCTAATTTTAGATGGTAGGCGCAACTCTATGGATATTTGCAGCCAATAATAATAATAATAATAATAATAATAATAAAAGGCCTTTATTCCATATAAAAAAAAACAATAATAACAATAATAATAAATGAGGAGGCGAAGTTCAGTACCCAGGTACTGTTCTCCCACTTAACCCCCTGGATTCCTAAGTTCTACGTCCTAATATAATATTGTATACCTATTTTATTGTACACTTGCATTTTACACTTGCCCAAAAGTATGATAAAAACTATTGACCATTTAACAGTGAGTTACGCAATCGTATTTTAAATCCTTTTGTATTGCACGATTTGATACTAGCAGGTATTTTATTATAAATTTGTGAAATATTATAAGTAAAAGATCTTTGGAATAAAGCAGTTCTATGAGCAGGAGGAGTTATTAAAGATTTTCGTCTTATGTTAATGTTATGAACATCGGTTCTAAATCTAATTTTTTGATAGAGATATGGTGTTGTTTTCGTGGAGACTATCTTGTGAAATAATATTGAGGAGTGAAGTAGACGTCTATTTGTCATATTTAACCATTTAATCTCAGAATTTTTGTGAGAAACATGTTCTCTGCGTGTAATACCACAAATTAATCTTACACACGAATTTTGCACCCTTTGAATTTTTTTTGAAGTGTCACAGTCCAAACAAGGTCCATATATTACATCACAGTATGCAAAATGAGACAGAACGAGAGAATCACACAATAATTTAATTGTACTTTTATTCAATAGCTGCTTACTAGCATATATCTTTTTAAGGCTGCAAAATGATTTTTTAATGCAGCTATTAACGTGAGTTTTAAATCTTAAATTCGTATCAATTACTAGCCCCAAGTTCTTTGCCTCGTTAACAAATATTGAACATTATCAATTTCAATTTTTATATTATCACTAAAACTGTTGCGCAATTTGTTCTTTCCAAATAACATAACTGTCGACTTATTTGGATTTATACATAAACTGTGGTCTTCTGAGGTTTTTACCAAAGTCTGCAAATCAGCATTAATTGCATTTATGACATGTACCGTATCCGATGGAGGAAATGACTTATAGAGTTGTGTGTCATCTGCATAGCAGTGTATATTGCACGTTAATAGTTCCTTATGCATTTGACTGGTATATATTGAAAATAGTAATGGTCCTAGTATAGAACCCTGTGGTACTCCACGATCCAAAGTTACTTCATTAGATGATTCATTGTTTAACATTACCATTTGTTTGCGATTCATTAGATAATTTTGAATTAATTCTACTACATTGTTACTGAAGCCGATATAATGTAATATTGACAGCAAAATTTTATGATTAATACAGTCAAAAGCTTTTGAGTAGTCAAGCAGAATTAACACTGTTAATTCATCATTATCCGATGCCTTGAATATATCATCTAAAATGCTAGAAAGAGCAGTTGTGCAA
>CAXKVY010001403.1:0-12333 GCA_964058915.1 Tetropium fuscum
GCGCTCGTGCAGAAGATCCATTGTGGCGCGCGCTGTGTGGCTCGTAGCGCCGTCCTGCTGAAACCACATATCCTCGACATCCATATTGTCGATTTCATGCCAGAAAAAGTTCGTTATCATGGATCTGTATCGTTCGCCGTTTACCGTGATGGACACACCATCGTCGTTCTCGAAGAAATACGGCCCGATGATGCCTCCGGCCCAAAATCCACACCAAACAGTTACCTTTGCTGGGTGCATTGCGACCTGGTGGACCTCCTGTGGATTGTTCTCGGCCCAATAACGGCAATTCTGCTTGTTGACATTCCCATTTAACCAAAAATGTGCCTCATCGCTGAAGATGATTTTGCGACCAAAATCGGGGTCGACTTCCAACTGCTCTAAAGCCCAATCAGCGAAGATACGGCGCTGTCTATGGTCGTTTATTTTGAGCTCTTGTGTCAGCTGGATCTTGTACGGATGCATGCCCAAATCCAGATGCAAGATTCGGCGAAGTGATGTTTCCGAAAGGCGGAGTTCCTGTGCGCGACGTGAAATTGACTGTCGGATTTTCACGCACACTATCGCGCACAGCGGCGACATTCTGGGCATTTCGACGACGCGTCGGTGTTGGCTGATTGTTCACCGAACCGGTTGCCTCGAATTTGTTAATCAAACGACGGATAGTCGACTCAGCAGGACGATCAATTGCACCGTAAAATTGGCGGAGCGCGCGGAACGTTGCTCGAACCGATGAATGATTTTCGTAATAAGTTTTAACGATTTGCACATGTTGCTCGCGGCTGAATTGGTTCATGGTGATTTGTGAAGATACACTGAATAATAACAACTACGTTTGCCAACTCTACCACAAACAACATGGCCGCCATGAGCTGTCAAAGATCGAGCGTCCCTATTGGCGGACCCTTTATATATATATATATATATATATATATATATATATATATATATATATATATATATATATATATATATATATATATATATATATATATATATATATATATATATGTATATATATATATATATATATATATATATATATATATATATATATATATATATATATATATATATATATATATATATATATATATATATATATATATATATATATATATATATATATATATATATATATATATATATATATATATATATATATATATATATATATATATATATATATATATATATATATATATATATATATATATATATATATATATATATGTATATATATATATTTTTTATAAATTCCTTTGAAAAATAGTTATAAATAGAAAAATGAGAATACTTTTAAGTAGGTAATAAACCTACTTAAAAGTACATTTTTTTTTTACTAATTAATGCAAATATTCTAGCAATTTGTTTTGAGTTTTCCTTTGTTTTCATATTTTTTTCCCTGTAGCTTGGCCGGATTTTACTAAAACCTGTTTCCACTAAATACAATTATGAAATATTTATCTTAATATTCTTATTAATCATCTATTTACTGTAATATTATTAATTAATTATGTAGTTATATAACAATTATTATAGATAATTTAAAATTAGGGTTTTTTTAATTCAATGAACTATATTATCAGTACTACAAAATAGAGCTATTTTAATAAATACAAAGGATAGCTACTGATTTTAATTTATGGCGAAGGAGTGGGTTACAATTTGAATTACATCATGAATTTATTTCAAATTTTCTGTAATGCCATTCCTGAAAAGTTTTTAAGATATTATATAAATATATCTATAATTAAAGTTACAATGAATGTACATATTCTAGATATGAACGCTACTTCGACAATTATAAAATTGTTTCCATTTTCCATAAGTGACGCTATGTTCAACTTCAATTTAAATTTCGTATTCAACTACATTTGCATATCTTCAAATAACTAGACTTTATAATAATTAGACTACATACGCCTGGAGACTTTCTATTTTGTAATTAATGTAAGTGTAAAATCTAACACAAGGACATTCAATGTTGCTATTGTTATGTATATTTTTAATTTTTGTAGGTAACACTAATAATTTATATCAAAACGAGACAAAAAAATTAACTACCACCTAATGGAAACGCAACATTAATATAAATTTTCTCAGCATATCAAATTAAATCTAAACAAATCAAGTAGCTAGGTATATTTTAAAGCTAGTAATCAAATACCTTAGGCATATTTTAAAATTATCATTTATCATTGATACCTACCGATTTTCGTTTGCATCAGCTGTATGTCAGTTACTATTGAAATATGAATTCGCGAAACAATGGCATCTAACCTAACGAAAATGATAATACTTTTTTGATGCAGTGTCATGGTAAACCATGTAACATATTAATTTGGCCCCATTTAGCTCATACTAATCTGCTTTAGAGTATCATTCTAGTCCCCGGACTGGAGGATTAAGCTGTAGAGGGAACTATTTCTCGTGTTACTAATGTATTTAATCGTGGCGTTCTATCCGGTTTGTAATTAAAAGCCTGCATTTACTAAACAAAATAAGAATGGTGATATATGGTTAGGTGATATATGTGTAGGGTAAAAATGTTACACAAATAAATAGACGCCAAATAGCCATAGGTGAAATAGAGTACATTGGAAGATATTTATTGTTTATCTGCTAATAATATTACAGTACAGACATAATTTTGGTTTACAATATGCTATCGTACAGTAATTATTGTAATAATGAAATAATAACTCTGTATAAAGGTATATAGATTATTCTTCCAGAGAAAAACCAAATCTGCCAGTTCCTCTAAACAATGACAGTTGCTTCTCGTTGGAAATAAGTTTTAATTAGGCAGACTAAATAATGTTGATATATTGTTTGCATTTATGTTTAGATCCAGTTGTTTGCTTTTGAGTAGGCGTAGCGTATACGACTTTAGAATTAGCGCTTAGAAGGGATAGCTGCGGTTTGACACGTGAGTCAGCTTACAAGTTTCTTGAGGCAGAATCGTTAGAAGCGAAAGTGAAAATTATTAAAGGAGATATACGCGAATAACACGTTCAAGATATAGGGTTACCGTGTGCTTCAAAAATAAATTAATCACTTGCGCAGGAAAATAATTCCTTCTACACTACCAGATACCAGATACCAAGGGAAATACTTAGGGTCATAGCACCTAGAACATATGATAATTAATAAGTATTGTAGTCGTGGTAGTTCTAAAACGCGATTTCAAGTAATTATCGTTATATTAGTATAACATAATTAGTATATTATAATTAGTATAATATAGAGATTATTAGTAGAACATAATTCAGTAGCGACTCATGGTAGCTGTAAAAAGTGACGCATAACCCGCTCTCAAATAATAAATAGGAATTCCTTGACGCGTTGACAATATTTTATTATGGGGGTCTCACTTCTCGCTAACATCCCACTACCAATTTTATTGAAGCCAGTTTTGTTATAAGGAAGTTGTTTCTTATTTACTTTGAATTTATAAAGTCTTGCCCTTAAAGCAGTGATTCTCAACCTATGGGGCGAACCCCTGTACACGTTCACACTGATCGTTGAATGAAGGACTTCCTTCAATCAACGCACTGATATAATATACATATAAATAGGATTGTATCAGTACTGCACATTATATTTAATAATGAACTTATCAATACCATTAAAACAAGTTGAATAAATCGTTATTATGTTTAATAGAAACTAATATTACAAGTATGAAAATTAGGTCGCAAATAAAAGGTTGAGAAACCCTACCTTAAAGCCTTCATCGTTACCAGTTACATAATCTCGCGAATATCCAAGAGACCACATACGGTAGTAGCAACCGTTAGAAATTCCAAACATAAATAAAAATACTAAGTCAAATAATCGAATAATCGCGTCACAAAAATAATCAATCACTAATACATAGTGCCCTATGTATTAGTGATCATGTACTGTCACCGTTATGTTTACCGAGAAACTGACGATACAAGCATTACAAGCTCTAAGCGGCTGACCTGAGAGGGGGAACCATATTATAGGCATGTGATTAGACGCTGAGAAAGAACATTGCACAATTTTAAGGTATTTTGGCATTAAGTACAATATTATGAGACATAATTTTATCATATATAATACAACAAGTTTAGTGCTCTCGGTATTGCCGACTATATTTGTCATTCTGAATACAAGTTGCTGCTGTGACGGAAATAATTGCGAGCGCTTTGCGCTTGTAATTATCTTCCAAACAGCAGCAACGAGTAATGAATGAATGACAAATATTGAAGAAAAACTGAGAGCACGAGTTAGTTGTATTCGGATGCTATTTCAAGAAAACAAGTATGCCCATTTTGAAAAAATCAAATAGTATATAAGTAAATGCCAGTGTGCTGATAATTTATTTGACGTTTAAATAACATAATTTAATTTCTTGTAGTGCGCATCGTGTACTTTCCAAAATGAACCAGTTTGGTAACAACGATTTAGGTACCTACAATTCGCGAAGAAGTAGCAAATTCAACTTCAAGTAATACAGAAAGATGCCATAAGTCAAATTGGGACCAGTTTGATTATTCTTTAAAAATAAAATTCACAGTTTCTTTTACGTTTATCTGACATAAATATTGTCAGTGTAATATGCTTGTGTAATATGTTGAATTGGCACAGAATGAAGGTCGTAAGTGTGCAGGGTCTATTTGAAAAGTTACGTTAAATAGTGATTTTAAGAAATCGCATGATCATTACTGGCGTTAGAAAGAAAATCTAGTAAATATTTCAATTATTTATTTTTATTATACAACGTGTAGTACAGAATAAAACATGTATATGTGTATAACATACAGTGTTCCAAAATTATTATCATCATAGGTTTTTAGTACCTATTATTATAACAGACTAAATGAAATATATTTTAGTTGTCTATTTAATTAGTGGTATTTAGTTGGATTTGGGTCTTATCTATTTATGCGATGAGTTTTATGTTATGTTTAGACACAAAATTATACAAGAAATAAAATACTAACTTCTATTACTTCTATTAATCGTTATATTTTTGGAACAATGCATGATTTGTTCCAAAAATATAATGATTAATAGGCACGTATAAAAAAATATATTTTTATCGAAGCAACATTCTGATCATAAAAAATAATGCAAAATAGTCCAAAAAAGTAATTATTATTAAGTATTGGGTGTACAGCAGTGTCTGTATTCACATTATCCGGCTTCATTCACCAGATTTGTAGTTTTTCTTCATATAGTTCAGTATTATTTTTGTTCTTGAGGTGAATTCTGCCGTCGGTAGTTAAAACGCGGCAAGTGATTTTTTTTCAATTTTGAGATTTTTGCATTTTTAGACTAAAGTGAACTCTTAATGAAAATCTAAAAATTTTTTTGATAAAAAAAATATAATACGAATTTTGTAATTTTAAAAAAACGGCAAGTGACATAACGTCACCATTTTGGAAGTAAAAAGGCGGCAAGTATAAATATTTAAGTTACAAGGCGGCATCTTTGCAAATATACCATTTATTTTTTTTAAATCTTTGCCTCATAATGCATATTTTGTAGTAGAAAGGCGGCATTATAGACATATCTACTTATTACTAAAGATTTATAACAAATACGTAATAAGTCTTGAAGTTAAAAGGCGGCAAGTCGCTTAAGCACTTTTTTACATAAAAAACTGCAGTTTTTACATCATAAAACTTGAAGTTAAAAAGTGGCATTGTTTAATACCACCATGCATGTTAAATAAGACCACAAAATACTTAACCAAACTTGTAGTAAAAAAGCGGTTAGTGACCTTCGCGCTATTTTAACGGTCATATTCCTACGCCGACGTAAATGTATTTGGAAGTTAAAATACCTGCGCCGGTCGACCGTCACTTTCCTGAAGTGGCAAAGTAACTATTTGCTGAACTAATAATTTTTGTCTTAAAACTTAATAATAAATATTAAATACCTCGGTTCTAGATGAAATTTTAAATCCGTACAATTGAGGTGATAGGTAATTATAATAATAAAAACTTATTATAATTATTATTATAATTAGCACTAAATTGTACGGGATTTAAAATTTGATCTAGTATTAGAACCACTAGTATTAGAACCACTCTGCCTATTGAATGTTCTGGGAAAACTAGTGGAGGGACTTCTACTAGGCAGATTAAAAGCGGAAATTGAATGGATTGGCGACTTGGCTCAGGAACAATATGGCTTTAGGCAAAAAAGATCAACGACCCACGCGATACAGAGGGTACAGGAAATTGTCGACGAAGCAAATAAAAGGGTAGGCAGGAAAAGATGTCTGCTTATAACAGTGGATATTCGAAATGCATTCAACTCAGCTCCCTGGAATGGCATATTAGAAGAACCCAAAAAGAAAGAAATAGCTCCCTACGTGTATAACATGATAGCAAGCTACCTGGAGGAAAGATGGCTACACGTTGGAAGCAATGAAAAAATGAAAATGACGTGCGGGGTACCTCAGGGATCAGTCCTCGGACCAACGCTGTGGAATATTTATTATGACGGTATTCTTAGAATACCAGTACCACGTACTGTAACTCTTATCGGATATGCGGATGACCTTGCAATTGTGGTAGCAGAAAAGGACAAGAAAAGATTACAGGACACCTCGAATAAAGTCATCAGAGCTGTGATAAAATGGTTGAGAACAAAACAGTTAAATCTGGCTCCGCAAAAAACGGGGTTAGTGATTCTTGCAGGGGGTAGAACTATAAAGCAGGCTGAAGTGAAGGTCGAAGACATGACAATAAGAAGCCAAGAACGTATAAAATATCTAGGAGTCTGCCTAGACAGGAATATGAGAATCGGTCAGCACGTCAGGAATGTCGCTAAAAAAGCAGGGAAAGCTATCGGCAATAGAAGCAGAATCCTACCAAATATCGGAGGCCCTCGGGAGGCAAATAGGAGAATACTGTTCGCTGTACTCCAGTCAATTGTTCTTTACGGTGCAATGACATGGAGGAGAGCCATGAAGAGGGAGATCTATAGGAACATCCTACTGAGTGTCCAACGCAAAGCCGCAATTCGAATCGCGAGAGCCTATAGAACAGCGTCAACAAAGGCACTGTTAGTAATAGCTAGAACTCCGCCAATATACTTACTGGTGGAAGAGCGATGTGCTATGCAGGAGGGGGTTAACAGAAAAATAGTTTGTGAAACGACTCTAAAAAAATGGCAGCAGGAGTGGCAGCAAAACACTAACAAAGGCCTATGGACTAAAAGGCTCATACCACAACTAGAGCCATGGATCAACAGAAAACACGGAGAAGTGACTTATCACCTTACCCAGTTAATTTCAGGTCATGGGTGCTTCCAAGCCTACAGAGAACGGTTCAAGGTTGCAGAAAGCGATAAATGCATATATTGTGGAAACACTGTAGAGCATATATTCTTTGAGTGTCCTAGATGGGAAGGGGATAGAAGAATGGTGGAAAATAGCATGGGGGAGGTGACTCCGCAAAATATAATAGAGAAAATGCTGGAAAAGAAGGACAACTGGGAAACCATCTGAGGTGGTTTTGGTGGGTAAGGCAGTTACACGGAAGTGGTAACTGAGTCCCACACTGTCTTAGGCTTGATCCAGCCAAGGCGAGCATGAGCGTTCCACCCGATAAAAAAAAGTATTAGTACCACGGTATTTAATATTTATTAAAAACCAATTAATCGAAGTATTTATTATATCGATATACGAAAATAATATCGCCCTCCATTCTTTATCTTTTCAGCTATGATTTTTATATAATTATGTATCTAGTAATAGCTAATCTCTAATCTAAAATCTAACAATGGCCAGGAGTGCAAAAGCTTTTTTCGGTTGAGAAGACAGCCCTCGCGACGTCTTCTCCTACTTAAAATAGAAAAAACAGACACCAAACAAGCGCCACATCCACATCTTAATTTGCCATATCCGTAAGTAAAACAACAAAAAAACCCTTCCTCTAGCCATGAAAGAGCCGCAGGTAAACAAAACATATATGAGAACATAAACTGGTTGAACCAATAATTTTTGCTTTTAGGAAATAACTGTGAGCATAAAACTACTTAAAACTTTCAAGATAACTATTATTTTAAAAAGCAACCTGTATTTAATAATACGATGTTACTTAAAACTTAAACTTACCTTCTATGAGTTAAAAAGTCTTTTGCTTGTTTCTAAATAGCGGCACTTCAAAGGCTTTGTAGTTAAAAGGGGGGCATTTGAACATTTTTTTGTCGTTTGCCGCCTTTTGAAAATTTTTTTAAACAAAACTTAAATTATTGTCTTTAAGTACATATAAATAATTAAAATCAGTACTTTCAATTAATACTGGACCAAAAAAATAACGTTTATATCTTTATTAGTGAAGGACAACATCGTAAAGTTTTTGCCGTTTTTCTCAAAACTATGGTTTTGTCAAAACTATGCCTTTTAACTTCTGACGGCAGAATTGTAGGCATTATTGAAATAATGTCTACTGAAATTGATATAAAACTTTTAGTTTCACTGACTCAGACGTGCCATGTCTATGGGATAAGTCGAATAATGATATAATGACAGAATAAAAACAAACGCACGGTGGAACCTCCTTTTACGTTTTTGTCTTTTACTTTTTCGGTAGATACTACAAAGCAATAATAGCGATTCGGTCGCACAAATCACATACACATAGGTAGTAAATATTTAAATTCTTTAAAGTACATTCAGAGGCACAAAGTCGATCCATCTAAAATTTACCAGAAATTCATTTGAAAATATTTTCCTAATGCATGATTCTTTTTTTTGAAATTGTTGTTCGTGCGGAAAGGAGATGTGCTACTGAATTTCAGCTCAATTTTAAATATTGATCATATACAAGGTGTACCAATTACATTGGATTTTTGCATAAAGTTTCCAACACTATAGTAAGTGCAAGCAATAAAAAGATGAAAATTTTGGTACAGAACTTTAGCGCAGTCTCTTCTTAACAATTCATTTTTTAATTCATGTCAATATCTCTATTAATAGGGAAGATATGATTAATTAAAATAATGACTATGTGTAATGGTAATTTTCAATGCAATTGCCAATGGGTTTTTGCAAAGTGCAACTGGCGCCGCCAGAGCCATAACTTTAAAACAGGAAGGGCGGTCACAATACTATACGGCACAAGTTCTAGGTGTTTCGAGATGTAGTATTCAAAGAGCCGTGGAACGGTTTCGAGAAACTGGAGAATACACCAAAATAATGGGATCAGGAAGAGAAAGATGTACTCAGCAGGACGACCGTTTTTTAGCCCTAAGAATACTACGAAACAGGGACTCTACTTCAGTTAGTGAGCGGAATGATTTACAACATGTACGTGGTGTAGATATTAGTGCACGAACTGTGAGAAGAAGGCTAAATGAAGTTGGCTTAAAGGCAAGAAGACCTGCCAATGGCCCATTGCTGACTAGAGAACATCGTAGACAGCGCCTTCTTTTCGCTCAAGAACACCAAAATTGAGGAATGGGGTAAAATCCTGTTTACTGATGAATCGAGATTTTGTATGTTATATCCAGATTTCCGTCACAGAGTATGGCGAAAGGTTTGCAGAGTGCAATATTGTGCCAAGGCTCAGTTTTGGTGGTGGCTCAATTATGGTGTGGGGAGGAATTAGTCTTGAAGCTCGTACGGAGTTAGTGGTGGGGCAATGACTGCTGATAGGTATATTACTGACATTTTGGAACCACATGTTGTGCCTTTCGTCCCATTTATTGGAAACAATTCGATGCTAATGCATGATAATGCCCGTCCACACGTGGCAAGAATCGTTTCCGCGTATTTGGATCAGGTTGATGTTCACCGTATGGTGTGGCCTGCAAGAAGCCCAGATCTTAACCCTATTGAACATGTTTGGGACATGGTAGGAAGACGTGTTCGAGCCCAAGTTCCTGCTCCTGTTAACCTGAGGGCTTAGTGTCGTACAAGCATGGGATGAATGTGACCAAGGTGCCATTCGCCATTTATTTGAAGGGATGCCAAGACGCATGGAAGCTGTAGTTCTTGCTCGGGGAGGCAATACAAGATATTAACTGTTTTTTTGTTATTTTTTTAAGTTATTATTTTAAGATATTATTTAAGATATTTGTTATTTTGTTAAGTTTATTTTTGTTATTAATTTTAAAATATTGTTACATTCATTATCGAGAAATTTTGTATGTTGGTTCTTTGTTTGTGAAGTTAAAAGTTAATGTTAATTGTAAATTGAGAAACTACGTCATTATTTTAATTAATCATATATTCCCTATTAATAGAGATATTGACATGAATTGTTAAGAAGAGACTGCGCTAAAGTTCTGTACCAAAATTTTCATCTTTTTATTGATTGCACTTACCACAGTTATGCAAAAACCCAATGTAATTGATACACCTTGTATATGGTCAAAATGTAAAATTGAGCTAAAATTCAGTAGCACATCTGAATTCCGCACGAACAAACCAACAATTTAAAAAAAAATCATGTAAATCGAACCTATAGTCAGAAAAATATTTTCAAATGAAATTTTGGTAAATTTTAGATGGATCGAATTTTGTGCCTCTGTGTGTACATACATCTGTATATCATGGAACCTGATGAGAACCTGAAGAATATTTGAGGCCAACAGTGCGAAAACGGCCTAAGCCTCATTTATGACATTTTGAGTTTATCGCCTATCTTGTTGCTTAAGCTTGTACCTTCATAATGTAAAATAGCCTAAACCACCTTTGTCTACTGTTCAACAGATGGCACCACTTGTTTTACTTTGCTTTCAATGACTGGGCCAACATATCATGCGCCAAATCGGCTTAAGCCACAGTTCAGAGGGTTAGGCCGTTTTTCCGTAAACATATTGACTGTTGTAAAATACAGACATTATTACAGTGTGCTTTGTCTTGTTGGGATTATTTTAATTTTGGTATTGAGATTAAAATAAGTAACAGTATTTGCAAATAAATAAAATATGAGTGACTCTTCAGACGTCATCGGTAAGTCTACATCTTATTGTGTACAAAAATTAGTGTTGACTTTGAGGTTAAGTTATTAATTATTTTTAGTATCAGAAGAGGAACCATTCCAAGACTCAGGATCCGAATATGTGCCTAGCAATCATTCAGAAAGTGAGAACGAAGATGCTGCTGCTATCATGGTAAAATCAAAATCAAGAAAACGTTGTAAGAATGAAAAAACGTGGCGAAAAAATATTATAAAAGTAAAACGTGTAAAAGGTGAAAAATATGTAAACTTTAAAGGTAGGATAGCACCGCAAAAGGTTTTTGAGGAAATAATTTGCCCATGTTATAATCTCTGTCACACTAAAATAAATGCTAAGCGACAGAAAGATCTGTTCGAAAACTTTTATGCTCTTGAAACGCATGATTTACAAACATCTTACATTTTTGGGTTAGTTGATGTTGTGAGTAAATTGAGATGTTATAATACCGATGCGAATCCTTCAAGACGCTCACACACACGACTGTATTATTTGCCCGATGAGAATGGACAGAAAGTTAAGATTTGCAAGGAGTTTTTTAAAAGTGTGTTAAAAGTTACAGATGGAAGAATAAGCAGAGTTATGTTGAGTAAGGCCTCGGGCATGACCCCTCCAGTAGACAAACGTGGTAGACACATTCCCAGTAATAACACGAGCGAGGAAAAAATATTGGAAGTAAAAAACCTTATAAACAGATTTCCCTCATATCAGTCGCATTATTCACGAGCGAAAAATCCCCATAGAAGATACTTGGCTCCTGATCTTAGTTTGGGAAAAATGTTTGGTCTCTACAAAGAGGAAATTGTTGAACCAGTTTCATATTTTGTTTTTTCCAATATCTTTAATAAAGAGTTTAATTTACATGTTCATGCACCTCTGTCAGACACCTCCAAAAAATGTGATTTTTTTAAAGTAAAAATTGAAGCTTTAGTGGACGAGGCGGAAAAGCAGTAAATTATTGTTCGACGGGACCTACACCTCCGGAAGGCAGAGTGTGCAAGAGGAGGATTAAAAATAGACAGGGTGTTAGCAAAACACAACACAAATAATGTCACGGCTATAACATTGCCCACTCCAGTTTTGTCAACAGGTGAAGCTTATTACAAGCGACAGCTTTGGACATACTGTTTGGGTATCCATAATTTGGGAACAGATGAAGTATTAATGTATGTCTGGGACGAATCAAAAGCTTCAAGAGGACCTAATGAGATAGGCTCTTGTATCCTTCACTTTGTAAAAAATTATGTTGTCTCAAAAAGGCTTATATTGTACTCCGATCAATGCGGTGGCCAAAACCGAAATATCAAAATCGGTCTACTGTGTAACTATATTGTAACTTCAACGGAATTCACGGTAGAAGAAATTGATCACAAATTTTTA
>CAXKVY010001404.1:0-11966 GCA_964058915.1 Tetropium fuscum
ATCCTACCTTTAAAGTTTACATATTTTTCACCTTTTACACGTTTTACTTTTATAATATTTTTTCGCCACG
Source organism: Tetropium fuscum (assembly GCA_964058915.1). Taxonomy (NCBI): domain Eukaryota; kingdom Metazoa; phylum Arthropoda; class Insecta; order Coleoptera; family Cerambycidae; genus Tetropium; species Tetropium fuscum. Next base: position 71 of record CAXKVY010001404.1, read on the forward strand.
TTTTTTCATTCTTACAACGTTTTCTTGATTTTGATTTTACCATGATAGCAGCAGCATCTTCGTTCTCACTTTCTGAATGATTGCTAGGCACATATTCGGATCCTGAGTCTTGGAATGGTTCCTCTTCTGATACTAAAAATAATTAATAACTTAACCTCAAAGTCAACACTAATTTTTGTACACAATAAGATGTAGACTTACCGATGACGTCTGAAGAGTCACTCATATTTTATTTATTTGCAAATACTGTTACTTATTTTAATCTCAATACCAAAATTAAAATAATCCCAACAAGACAAAGCACACTGTAATAATGTCTGTATTTTACAACAGTCAATATGTTTACGGAAAAACGGCCTAACCCTCTGAACTGTGGCTTAAGCCGATTTGGCGCATGATATGTTGGCCCAGTCATTGAAAGCAAAGTAAAACAAGTGGTGCCATCTGTTGAACAGTAGACAAAGGTGGTTTAGGCTATTTTACATTATGAAGGTACAAGCTTAAGCAACAAGATAGGCGATAAACTCAAAATGTCATAAATGAGGCTTAGGCCGTTTTCGCACTGTTGGCCTCAAATATTCTTCAGGTTCTCATCAGGTTCCATGATATACAGATGTATGTACACACAGAGGCACAAAATTCGATCCATCTAAAATTTACCAAAATTTCATTTGAAAATATTTTTCTGACTATAGGTTCGATTTACATGATTTTTTTTTAAATTGTTGGTTTGTTCGTGCGGAATTCAGATGTGCTACTGAATTTTAGCTCAATTTTACATTTTGACCATATACAAGGTGTATCAATTACATTGGGTTTTTGCATAACTGTGGTAAGTGCAATCAATAAAAAGATGAAAATTTTGGTACAGAACTTTAGCGCAGTCTCTTCTTAACAATTCATGTCAATATCTCTATTAATAGGGAATATATGATTAATTAAAATAATGACGTAGTTTCTCAATTTACAATTAACATTAACTTTTAACTTCACAAACAAAGAACCAACATACAAAATTTCTCGATAATGAATGTAACAATATTTTAAAATTAATAACAAAAATAAACTTAACAAAATAACAAATATCTTAAATAATATCTTAAAATAATAACTTAAAAAAATAACAAAAAAACAGTTAATATCTTGTATTGCCTCCCCGAGCAAGAACTACAGCTTCCATGCGTCTTGGCATCCCTTCAAATAAATGGCGAATGGCACCTTGGTCACATTCATCCCATGCTTGTACGACACTAAGCCCTCAGGTTAACAGGAGCAGGAACTTGGGCTCGAACACGTCTTCCTACCATGTCCCAAACATGTTCAATAGGGTTAAGATCTGGGCTTCTTGCAGGCCACACCATACGGTGAACATCAACCTGATCCAAATACGCGGAAACGATTCTTGCCACGTGTGGACGGGCATTATCATGCATTAGCATCGAATTGTTTCCAATAAATGGGACGAAAGGCACAACATGTGGTTCCAAAATGTCAGTAATATACCTATCAGCAGTCATTGCCCCACCACTAACTCCGTACGAGCTTCAAGACTAATTCCTCCCCACACCATAATTGAGCCACCACCAAAACTGAGCCTTGGCACAATATTGCACTCTGCAAACCTTTCGCCATACTCTGTGACGGAAATCTGGATATAACATACAAAATCTCGATTCATCAGTAAACAGGATTTTACCCCATTCCTCAATTTTGGTGTTCTTGAGCGAAAAGAAGGCGCTGTCTACGATGTTCTCTAGTCAGCAATGGGCCATTGGCAGGTCTTCTTGCCTTTAAGCCAACTTCATTTAGCCTTCTTCTCACAGTTCGTGCACTAATATCTACACCACGTACATGTTGTAAATCATTCCGCTCACTAACTGAAGTAGAGTCCCTGTTTCGTAGTATTCTTAGGGCTAAAAAACGGTCGTCCTGCTGAGTACATCTTTCTCTTCCTGATCCCATTATTTTGGTGTATTCTCCAGTTTCTCGAAACCGTTCCACGGCTCTTTGAATACTACATCTCGAAACACCTAGAACTTGTGCCGTATAGTATTGTGACCGCCCTTCCTGTTTTAAAGTTATGGCTCTGGCGGCGCCAGTTGCACTTTGCAAAAACCCATTGGCAATTGCATTGAAAATTACCATTACACATAGTCATTATTTTAATTAATCATATCTTCCCTATTAATAGAGATATTGACATGAATTAAAAAATGAATTGTTAAGAAGAGACTGCGCTAAAGTTCTGTACCAAAATTTTCATCTTTTTATTGCTTGCACTTACTATAGTGTTGGAAACTTTATGCAAAAATCCAATGTAATTGGTACACCTTGTATATGATCAATATTTAAAATTGAGCTGAAATTCAGTAGCACATCTCCTTTCCGCACGAACAACAATTTCAAAAAAAAGAATCATGCATTAGGAAAATATTTTCAAATGAATTTCTGGTAAATTTTAGATGGATCGACTTTGTGCCTCTGAATGTACTTTAAAGAATTTAAATATTTACTACCTATGTGTATGTGATTTGTGCGACCGAATCGCTATTATTGCTTTGTAGTATCTACCGAAAAAGTAAAAGACAAAAACGTAAAAGGAGGTTCCACCGTGCGTTTGTTTTTATTCTGTCATTATATCATTATTCGACTTATCCCATAGACATGGCACGTCTGAGTCAGTGAAACTAAAAGTTTTATATCAATTTCAGTAGACATTATTTCAATAATGCCTACAATTCTGCCGTCAGAAGTTAAAAGGCATAGTTTTGACAAAACCATAGTTTTGAGAAAAACGGCAAAAACTTTACGATGTTGTCCTTCACTAATAAAGATATAAACGTTATTTTTTTGGTCCAGTATTAATTGAAAGTACTGATTTTAATTATTTATATGTACTTAAAGACAATAATTTAAGTTTTGTTTAAAAAAATTTTCAAAAGGCGGCAAACGACAAAAAAATGTTCAAATGCCCCCCTTTTAACTACAAAGCCTTTGAAGTGCCGCTATTTAGAAACAAGCAAAAGACTTTTTAACTCATAGAAGGTAAGTTTAAGTTTTAAGTAACATCGTATTATTAAATACAGGTTGCTTTTTAAAATAATAGTTATCTTGAAAGTTTTAAGTAGTTTTATGCTCACAGTTATTTCCTAAAAGCAAAAATTATTGGTTCAACCAGTTTATGTTCTCATATATGTTTTGTTTACCTGCGGCTCTTTCATGGCTAGAGGAAGGGTTTTTTTGTTGTTTTACTTACGGATATGGCAAATTAAGATGTGGATGTGGCGCTTGTTTGGTGTCTGTTTTTTCTATTTTAAGTAGGAGAAGACGTCGCGAGGGCTGTCTTCTCAACCGAAAAAAGCTTTTGCACTCCTGGCCATTGTTAGATTTTAGATTAGAGATTAGCTATTACTAGATACATAATTATATAAAAATCATAGCTGAAAAGATAAAGAATGGAGGGCGATATTATTTTCGTATATCGATATAATAAATACTTCGATTAATTGGTTTTTAATAAATATTAAATACCGTGGTACTAATACTTTTTTTTATCGGGTGGAACGCTCATGCTCGCCTTGGCTGGATCAAGCCTAAGACAGTGTGGGACTCAGTTACCACTTCCGTGTAACTGCCTTACCCACCAAAACCACCTCAGATGGTTTCCCAGTTGTCCTTCTTTTCCAGCATTTTCTCTATTATATTTTGCGGAGTCACCTCCCCCATGCTATTTTCCACCATTCTTCTATCCCCTTCCCATCTAGGACACTCAAAGAATATATGCTCTACAGTGTTTCCACAATATATGCATTTATCGCTTTCTGCAACCTTGAACCGTTCTCTGTAGGCTTGGAAGCACCCATGACCTGAAATTAACTGGGTAAGGTGATAAGTCACTTCTCCGTGTTTTCTGTTGATCCATGGCTCTAGTTGTGGTATGAGCCTTTTAGTCCATAGGCCTTTGTTAGTGTTTTGCTGCCACTCCTGCTGCCATTTTTTTAGAGTCGTTTCACAAACTATTTTTCTGTTAACCCCCTCCTGCATAGCACATCGCTCTTCCACCAGTAAGTATATTGGCGGAGTTCTAGCTATTACTAACAGTGCCTTTGTTGACGCTGTTCTATAGGCTCTCGCGATTCGAATTGCGGCTTTGCGTTGGACACTCAGTAGGATGTTCCTATAGATCTCCCTCTTCATGGCTCTCCTCCATGTCATTGCACCGTAAAGAACAATTGACTGGAGTACAGCGAACAGTATTCTCCTATTTGCCTCCCGAGGGCCTCCGATATTTGGTAGGATTCTGCTTCTATTGCCGATAGCTTTCCCTGCTTTTTTAGCGACATTCCTGACGTGCTGACCGATTCTCATATTCCTGTCTAGGCAGACTCCTAGATATTTTATACGTTCTTGGCTTCTTATTGTCATGTCTTCGACCTTCACTTCAGCCTGCTTTATAGTTCTACCCCCTGCAAGAATCACTAACCCCGTTTTTTGCGGAGCCAGATTTAACTGTTTTGTTCTCAACCATTTTATCACAGCTCTGATGACTTTATTCGAGGTGTCCTGTAATCTTTTCTTGTCCTTTTCTGCTACCACAATTGCAAGGTCATCCGCATATCCGATAAGAGTTACAGTACGTGGTACTGGTATTCTAAGAATACCGTCATAATAAATATTCCACAGCGTTGGTCCGAGGACTGATCCCTGAGGTACCCCGCACGTCATTTTCATTTTTTCATTGCTTCCAACGTGTAGCCATCTTTCCTCCAGGTAGCTTGCTATCATGTTATACACGTAGGGAGCTATTTCTTTCTTTTTGGGTTCTTCTAATATGCCATTCCAGGGAGCTGAGTTGAATGCATTTCGAATATCCACTGTTATAAGCAGACATCTTTTCCTGCCTACCCTTTTATTTGCTTCGTCGACAATTTCCTGTACCCTCTGTATCGCGTGGGTCGTTGATCTTTTTTGCCTAAAGCCATATTGTTCCTGAGCCAAGTCGCCAATCCATTCAATTTCCGCTTTTAATCTGCCTAGTAGAAGTCCCTCCACTAGTTTTCCCAGAACATTCAATAGGCAGAGTGGTTCTAATACTAGTGGTTCTAATACTAGATCAAATTTTAAATCCCGTACAATTTAGTGCTAATTATAATAATAATTATAATAAGTTTTTATTATTATAATTACCTATCACCTCAATTGTACGGATTTAAAATTTCATCTAGAACCGAGGTATTTAATATTTATTATTAAGTTTTAAGACAAAAATTATTAGTTCAGCAAATAGTTACTTTGCCACTTCAGGAAAGTGACGGTCGACCGGCGCAGGTATTTTAACTTCCAAATACATTTACGTCGGCGTAGGAATATGACCGTTAAAATAGCGCGAAGGTCACTAACCGCTTTTTTACTACAAGTTTGGTTAAGTATTTTGTGGTCTTATTTAACATGCATGGTGGTATTAAACAATGCCACTTTTTAACTTCAAGTTTTATGATGTAAAAACTGCAGTTTTTTATGTAAAAAAGTGCTTAAGCGACTTGCCGCCTTTTAACTTCAAGACTTATTACGTATTTGTTATAAATCTTTAGTAATAAGTAGATATGTCTATAATGCCGCCTTTCTACTACAAAATATGCATTATGAGGCAAAGATTTAAAAAAAATAAATGGTATATTTGCAAAGATGCCGCCTTGTAACTTAAATATTTATACTTGCCGCCTTTTTACTTCCAAAATGGTGACGTTATGTCACTTGCCGTTTTTTTAAAATTACAAAATTCGTATTATATTTTTTTTATCAAAAAAATTTTTAGATTTTCATTAAGAGTTCACTTTAGTCTAAAAATGCAAAAATCTCAAAATTGAAAAAAAATCACTTGCCGCGTTTTAACTACCGACGGCAGAATTCACCTCAAGAACAAAAATAATACTGAACTATATGAAGAAAAACTACAAATCTGGTGAATGAAGCCGGATAATGTGAATACAGACACTGCTGTACACCCAATACTTAATAATAATTACTTTTTTGGACTATTTTGCATTATTTTTTATGATCAGAATGTTGCTTCGATAAAAATATATTTTTTTATACGTGCCTATTAATCATTATATTTTTGGAACAAATCATGCATTGTTCCAAAAATATAACGATTAATAGAAGTAATAGAAGTTAGTATTTTATTTCTTGTATAATTTTGTGTCTAAACATAACATAAAACTCATCGCATAAATAGATAAGACCCAAATCCAACTAAATACCACTAATTAAATAGACAACTAAAATATATTTCATTTAGTCTGTTATAATAATAGGTACTAAAAACCTATGATGATAATAATTTTGGAACACTGTATGTTATACACATATACATGTTTTATTCTGTACTACACGTTGTATAATAAAAATAAATAATTGAAATATTTACTAGATTTTCTTTCTAACGCCAGTAATGATCATGCGATTTCTTAAAATCACTATTTAACGTAACTTTTCAAATAGACCCTGCACACTTACGACCTTCATTCTGTGCCAATTCAACATATTACACAAGCATATTACACTGACAATATTTATGTCAGATAAACGTAAAAGAAACTGTGAATTTTATTTTTAAAGAATAATCAAACTGGTCCCAATTTGACTTATGGCATCTTTCTGTATTACTTGAAGTTGAATTTGCTACTTCTTCGCGAATTGTAGGTACCTAAATCGTTGTTACCAAACTGGTTCATTTTGGAAAGTACACGATGCGCACTACAAGAAATTAAATTATGTTATTTAAACGTCAAATAAATTATCAGCACACTGGCATTTACTTATATACTATTTGATTTTTTCAAAATGGGCATACTTGTTTTCTTGAAATAGCATCCGAATACAACTAACTCGTGCTCTCAGTTTTTCTTCAATATTTGTCATTCATTCATTACTCGTTGCTGCTGTTTGGAAGATAATTACAAGCGCAAAGCGCTCGCAATTATTTCCGTCACAGCAGCAACTTGTATTCAGAATGACAAATATAGTCGGCAATACCGAGAGCACTAAACTTGTTGTATTATATATGATAAAATTATGTCTCATAATATTGTACTTAATGCCAAAATACCTTAAAATTGTGCAATGTTCTTTCTCAGCGTCTAATCACATGCCTATAATATGGTTCCCCCTCTCAGGTCAGCCGCTTAGAGCTTGTAATGCTTGTATCGTCAGTTTCTCGGTAAACATAACGGTGACAGTACATGATCACTAATACATAGGGCACTATGTATTAGTGATTGATTATTTTTGTGACGCGATTATTCGATTATTTGACTTAGTATTTTTATTTATGTTTGGAATTTCTAACGGTTGCTACTACCGTATGTGGTCTCTTGGATATTCGCGAGATTATGTAACTGGTAACGATGAAGGCTTTAAGGTAGGGTTTCTCAACCTTTTATTTGCGACCTAATTTTCATACTTGTAATATTAGTTTCTATTAAACATAATAACGATTTATTCAACTTGTTTTAATGGTATTGATAAGTTCATTATTAAATATAATGTGCAGTACTGATACAATCCTATTTATATGTATATTATATCAGTGCGTTGATTGAAGGAAGTCCTTCATTCAACGATCAGTGTGAACGTGTACAGGGGTTCGCCCCATAGGTTGAGAATCACTGCTTTAAGGGCAAGACTTTATAAATTCAAAGTAAATAAGAAACAACTTCCTTATAACAAAACTGGCTTCAATAAAATTGGTAGTGGGATGTTAGCGAGAAGTGAGACCCCCATAATAAAATATTGTCAACGCGTCAAGGAATTCCTATTTATTATTTGAGAGCGGGTTATGCGTCACTTTTTACAGCTACCATGAGTCGCTACTGAATTATGTTCTACTAATAATCTCTATATTATACTAATTATAATATACTAATTATGTTATACTAATATAACGATAATTACTTGAAATCGCGTTTTAGAACTACCACGACTACAATACTTATTAATTATCATATGTTCTAGGTGCTATGACCCTAAGTATTTCCCTTGGTATCTGGTATCTGGTAGTGTAGAAGGAATTATTTTCCTGCGCAAGTGATTAATTTATTTTTGAAGCACACGGTAACCCTATATCTTGAACGTGTTATTCGCGTATATCTCCTTTAATAATTTTCACTTTCGCTTCTAACGATTCTGCCTCAAGAAACTTGTAAGCTGACTCACGTGTCAAACCGCAGCTATCCCTTCTAAGCGCTAATTCTAAAGTCGTATACGCTACGCCTACTCAAAAGCAAACAACTGGATCTAAACATAAATGCAAACAATATATCAACATTATTTAGTCTGCCTAATTAAAACTTATTTCCAACGAGAAGCAACTGTCATTGTTTAGAGGAACTGGCAGATTTGGTTTTTCTCTGGAAGAATAATCTATATACCTTTATACAGAGTTATTATTTCATTATTACAATAATTACTGTACGATAGCATATTGTAAACCAAAATTATGTCTGTACTGTAATATTATTAGCAGATAAACAATAAATATCTTCCAATGTACTCTATTTCACCTATGGCTATTTGGCGTCTATTTATTTGTGTAACATTTTTACCCTACACATATATCACCTAACCATATATCACCATTCTTATTTTGTTTAGTAAATGCAGGCTTTTAATTACAAACCGGATAGAACGCCACGATTAAATACATTAGTAACACGAGAAATAGTTCCCTCTACAGCTTAATCCTCCAGTCCGGGGACTAGAATGATACTCTAAAGCAGATTAGTATGAGCTAAATGGGGCCAAATTAATATGTTACATGGTTTACCATGACACTGCATCAAAAAAGTATTATCATTTTCGTTAGGTTAGATGCCATTGTTTCGCGAATTCATATTTCAATAGTAACTGACATACAGCTGATGCAAACGAAAATCGGTAGGTATCAATGATAAATGATAATTTTAAAATATGCCTAAGGTATTTGATTACTAGCTTTAAAATATACCTAGCTACTTGATTTGTTTAGATTTAATTTGATATGCTGAGAAAATTTATATTAATGTTGCGTTTCCATTAGGTGGTAGTTAATTTTTTTGTCTCGTTTTGATATAAATTATTAGTGTTACCTACAAAAATTAAAAATATACATAACAATAGCAACATTGAATGTCCTTGTGTTAGATTTTACACTTACATTAATTACAAAATAGAAAGTCTCCAGGCGTATGTAGTCTAATTATTATAAAGTCTAGTTATTTGAAGATATGCAAATGTAGTTGAATACGAAATTTAAATTGAAGTTGAACATAGCGTCACTTATGGAAAATGGAAACAATTTTATAATTGTCGAAGTAGCGTTCATATCTAGAATATGTACATTCATTGTAACTTTAATTATAGATATATTTATATAATATCTTAAAAACTTTTCAGGAATGGCATTACAGAAAATTTGAAATAAATTCATGATGTAATTCAAATTGTAACCCACTCCTTCGCCATAAATTAAAATCAGTAGCTATCCTTTGTATTTATTAAAATAGCTCTATTTTGTAGTACTGATAATATAGTTCATTGAATTAAAAAAACCCTAATTTTAAATTATCTATAATAATTGTTATATAACTACATAATTAATTAATAATATTACAGTAAATAGATGATTAATAAGAATATTAAGATAAATATTTCATAATTGTATTTAGTGGAAACAGGTTTTAGTAAAATCCGGCCAAGCTACAGGGAAAAAAATATGAAAACAAAGGAAAACTCAAAACAAATTGCTAGAATATTTGCATTAATTAGTAAAAAAAAAATGTACTTTTAAGTAGGTTTATTACCTACTTAAAAGTATTCTCATTTTTCTATTTATAACTATTTTTCAAAGGAATTTATAAAAAATATATATATATACATATATATATATATATATATATATATATATATATATATATATATATATATATATATATATATATATATATATATATATATATATATATATATATATATATATATATATATATATATATATATATATATATATATATATATACATATATATATATATATATATATATATATATATATATATATATATATATATATATATATATATATATATATATATACATATATATATATATATATATATATATATATATATATATATATATATATATATATATATATATATATATATATATATATATATATATATATATATATATATATATATATAAGGGTCCGCCAATAGGGACGCTCGATCTTTGACAGCTCATGGCGGCCATGTTGTTTGTGGTAGAGTTGGCAAACGTAGTTGTTATTATTCAGTGTATCTTCACAAATCACCATGAACCAATTCAGCCGCGAGCAACATGTGCAAATCGTTAAAACTTATTACGAAAATCATTCATCGGTTCGAGCAACGTTCCGCGCGCTCCGCCAATTTTACGGTGCAATTGATCGTCCTGCTGAGTCGACTATCCGTCGTTTGATTAACAAATTCGAGGCAACCGGTTCGGTGAACAATCAGCCAACACCGACGCGTCGTCGAAATGCCCAGAATGTCGCCGCTGTGCGCGATAGTGTGCGTGAAAATCCGACAGTCAATTTCACGTCGCGCACAGGAACTCCGCCTTTCGGAAACATCACTTCGCCGAATCTTGCATCTGGATTTGGGCATGCATCCGTACAAGATCCAGCTGACACAAGAGCTCAAAATAAACGACCATAGACAGCGCCGTATCTTCGCTGATTGGGCTTTAGAGCAGTTGGAAGTCGACCCCGATTTTGGTCGCAAAATCATCTTCAGCGATGAGGCACATTTTTGGTTAAATGGGAATGTCAACAAGCAGAATTGCCGTTATTGGGCCGAGAACAATCCACAGGAGGTCCACCAGGTCGCAATGCACCCAGCAAAGGTAACTGTTTGGTGTGGATTTTGGGCCGGAGGCATCATCGGGCCGTATTTCTTCGAGAACGACGATGGTGTGTCCATCACGGTAAACGGCGAACGATACAGATCCATGATAACGAACTTTTTCTGGCATGAAATCGACAATATGGATGTCGAGGATATGTGGTTTCAGCAGGACGGCGCTACGAGCCACACAGCGCGCGCCACAATGGATCTTCTGCACGAGCGCTTCGGAGGAATGGTTATCTCGCGCGGAGGCGACATCAACTGGCCACCGAGATCGTGCGATTTAACCCCACTAGACTATTTCTTGTGGGGTTTTCTTAAATCACAGGTCTACGCAAACCAACCACAAAACACTGATGCCCTCAAAGTCAACATACGCCACGCCATCGATGAAATACAGCCCGATTTGTGCGCCAGAGTCATTGAAAATTGGACTTCTCGTATGCGCGCCACCCAGCGAAGCCGAGGTGGACATTTGACCGATATTATTTTCCATACATAATGCCTTCGAATACTCTTTCAAACAAAAAATAAATTTCATTTATACCTCTCACACAACTTGCTTTATTTCATTTTAAAGATCGAGCGCGCTTATTGGCGGACCCTTTATATATATATATATATATATATATATATATATATATATATATATATATATATATATATATATATATATATATATATATATATATATATATATATATATATATATATATATATATATATATATATATATATATATATATATATATATATATATATATATATATATATATATATATATATATATATATATATATATATATATATATATATATATATATATATATATATATATATATTTGAGGGTTTCTCTTGGGAAAGTAGCAATAAAACGACTGATTAGATTTCTTGGCGTTTCGGTCCCTTTCTTGGGCCTTTTTCAAAAGAGTATTATATTTTGTGACATATTTGACATAGGCAAAAATG
>CAXKVY010001405.1:0-28227 GCA_964058915.1 Tetropium fuscum
CTTATTCTCTGGTTCTTTCTATCCTTGATCTCGTTTTCCAAATTTCCAATCTCAATATTTCGTAAACAAATTTCTTATTATTTTTATTTTCCTTGGTTTCCCTCTTTTTGTTTTCTCCCCCTTTCTTGATTTCCATTTTTCAATAAGAAACAATTCACTCATGTTCTCTATTATGTAGTATTGTCTATGCCATTTACACCCTCTCACTTTAGTTATTGAGTCTTTTGATGTTTAGCATCCTTACACATTTACTATTTACCAAACCTCATACCTATATTTTACATTTCTATTTACTACTTCGTATATACTATCATTTCACTATCACTAATATCTAATTTGATAACTACTAACTTTTCTTGCACAGTACTTTAACTATAAATCTCTATTCTATATGATTTATAATATCAATAACAATAACAATAATATCAATAACAAAATATATATATATATATATATATATATATATATATATATATATATATATATATATATATATATATATATATATATATATATATATATATATATATATATATATATATATATATATATATATATATATATATATATATATACGATTTCTTTTCGCGTTCCAAATAAACAAAATTTGTGATAGAACATATCGAATTATCGAACGTTTTGCGATCTAAACTAGGCATCTTTCAAATTCATTTAATTAAAATTCCTGAAAGGTGCCCGGCAAAATCGCGCATGCGCTATTCAGACGGCCTGCATGGTGTGTGATTTAGCTTAGCCTATATTTTACATACTAAAAACAGCTAAATTATTGTTTAAACAATACACAACGATAACGATTGCATTTCACAACAAAATAACCATAAGGCCGTCTAGATGAAAAAGTCAGTACTGGGAAGGAAAAATCGTAATATTGAGTAAACGTTTATTGGCTGACATCTCGAATTCTGAGCTTCCGGTCGTGATTTGGGCATACCAACATCAAAATTCTTATGCAACAGATCTGAATTAGTAAAAATAGCTCAGTTGTACCAAATGTTACCAAAAATGCCGCAAGAATTCATAAAATGGAGGCTACAGAGAAAAGTGATCTAGTCTATTATTTTCGTTTGTGAATAAGTTATGTTTTCATTGTTATCTATTTTTATGCCAAAGGGATTATACGTACTTCGAACATGAGGACTATTTTAGCTGTTTTGCATATATTGCAATTTGGTCTGCGTTAAATACAGTTTTTATAGTAATATTATTTAAACGCTTGACCACACTAACAAAATATTATAAAATACCGGGCCTTTGTAACTAAATCGAGGGTAATACTTTAAAGGTCAACCGCAGAAAAGGCTACTTTTTTCCAATTTCCATAAATTTGCATTCAAATTTCTATTTTATCTACACCATCGCTGCAAACCACCCCCACCGTCGACAACTTGACAAATAGAGGAGCCCGGTCTTCGCATGAATACCGCAAATTACGTCACTGGTGACGGAAGACTAGGTACGTGGGGTTGCTGACAATAAAGTTTTATTTCGTGTTTGTATATCAGTTGAAATAAATCTAGATTGCGATCGAGTCCAGGGGATTTATAGAGTTCGTATATAGAACAAAACAAGCCGCAGGAGTTTTTTGTGAACACAAATACAACGTTTTAGGGGCAGTAGTAATAAGTAGGTATATACTTTTCAAACCTAATTATATAATTGTAGTAAATAATAAAATGGTAGTGCAATTTCATATTCAATGTATCTCTTATCTACACCTTAGACACTAGATGTTCAGAGGAAATCACTACCCATATCAAAGTATAAATCGATTTGATGGGGGTCTATTTTATAAAGCCTGATATGTAGGGCAGTTTGCATTATGTAACTCTGAATAAGGGGTCAGCTCAGATACTAGGAATCATAAAGATATAACAGATATGGCGTAGAGTAAAATCTCCTTTGTAGCGTAAATAAATTCCGTTCCGTTTTATGGCTAATGTTTGAATTCCTATTTCAAATATTTGAAATAAAACCGCGCGAACTTGTAGAAATTTACCGCGACTCACCATCTACCGTTATTCCTACCTTTCCGTCCCGTTAAATGTCGCGTGCTCCCAGCAAATACATTTATACGCGAGATCCGCAAAAATCATTCTCTTTCTGCCGACCTGCTTGCTTGAGCCTGTTGACCGTGGCTTACGTTCGCGAAGATATATCTTCGGTGTTTTAGTGTAGTGATTCTTAATTACCAGGTATAGTCTGAAATATTTTATGAATATTAATATATATGTGTGAGTATTCTACAGCTAGGCCAAGGATTAGAGGATTTCTAAAGGGGAATTAAGTCGTAAATCGACCATTTTTTGCTTAGTGCAAACCTTAAAATAAGTGTTATACCATCTTAAATTTTACGGTTTAAACACTAGCAACTACTTGGAGTGAGCTGTGGTCACAAAAGCCACGTCTATATTTGTTCTATTTTGGTATATGATTACCACTTTTTTTTTTTTGAATTAAATATATATTTAATTTAAATTTGAATCGTACGTTATCGTTCGATTTTGGACTACCTACCTTGTAATTTTGAATCAAAGCTACTATTTTACCGAATGGTAGCATACTTTCAGTTTATTTAGAAGATATTACTTCGACGGCTTGGGCCAATTTTTTTTATTTAATCGTATAGTGAAAATTTGCATACCACATTCCTGTCTTGATAATATTATTTTTTTACTTTGATAAAGTCTAATCTCAATTTTTGGGAATTTAATCAAAATTTACTTCCAATATTGAACATTACAATATTTTTTTTATATATTTAAAACTCATATTTTTTAACTATTGATCTAGTTATTTTATTTAAATTCATTTTAGTATAAATTTCACTCTTGATATCCGGTTCAAGCGGGAATTTATACATTTTTTACTTCCAAATTTGTAAACCCTGATACTGGTAAATTTTTCTTCCACACCTTGATGACCGATAATTGTCCTTTGGTGAGCAGAGCAGACCATTGTTACCTATTCCTGAACGTCAGACTGGAAGATAACTCCTCCTGCAGCCGGCACATTCCACCCTTAGAGGCTACGTCTCAGTTCAGCTGGACCACCAAGCCGAAGCTTCAGCCTAGGATCCTAGGAAACCCAGCACATTCACGAGGGGATCTCCAGAAAAAAGAAAAGCTATTTTTGTATAATTAATTGCCCCTATGAATTACCAGGTCTTACGGAATATTTCCACTTTACTTTTTGCCCAAGGTTCACTTTTGTTGTAAATGATAAATTTATCGACTTGACCTTGTGTCAAGAGTGAACATTTTTTTATTGTTTTAATCTAAAGCCCTTCTTTAAGTAACTTCTAAAGGTTCTAAGTGCCAAAATCTGACATTTTCAATTATACATGTGAAAAAGGTGTATCTGCCATACCTAATAATATTGTAAAGGTAGTAAGTGCCAGCGATTTGTTTAGGTGTTCATCTATTGACTGATAGATGATGCGCCATGTATGTGCCACAGTAAATTTTATTACTAAAGGGTCTATGTGCCGACGCTGCCCTATTGTCATAGGATTGTCATCCTATTTTTCTAGTGTCCTGTGCGCTGTCAATTTATTAAAACATCTGATTGAGTGTCTCGTATGTTGTTGTTGTGTCATTCCAACGTTTTAAACTAAAAATGGAGCGAAAAAGAAGGTTGAAAGGTTCAGAAAGTATAAAAAAAGAACAAAAACGTTTAAGGACAAGTAGCTTAGAATACAAAACGTATCGAGGTGATTTAAAATCTACGAAGAAACCTCTTCAAAATGTAAGTTTTATTTGTGTAAATCTACTGAGGTTAGATTGTTATTTTTATTTTATTTTCAGGTCGATTGTCGCTATAAATTGCATTGCAGGTCCATTTCTATACAACAAATTAAATATTTGTTTCATGATTTCCATAAGATAACTGATAATATAAAACAGAAGACTTACTTACTTGGACTAATACAGATCGGTAAAATAAATCGAATGCGTCATGGAAATTATGAAAATCCTGGAGAAGGCCGCCGTCAAGTTACCGTGTTTTATGCTGTGCCTAATGGCGAAGGTGAACATATATATATACATATATAAAATTTTGCTAAACGTATTGCGGCATACAATACGTTTAGCAAAATTTTTGCGTTGTCTCATAAGAAGGTACAAGTTTTGATAGATAAAAAGAAATCAGGCAGCAGTATATATGTAGACAACAGGGGCCAAGCAAATAAGGCGAGAAAATATACTGAGTAAATTAAGCAGATGGTGATTGAGCATATCAACAGTTTCCCTAGAGATGAAAACCATTACAGCCGACAAAAATCTAGAAAAGAATTTCTTAGCCCCGATTTAAATATAAACCGCATGTTTATCGCATTTAAAAAAAAATATCCCAGCACTGCAGTAAACTACAGATTTTATTCAGATACATTCCACAAACATTTTTCATATCTTCGATTTGGAAAACCAAAATCTGATACGTGCTCACACTGTGATTTACTTAATGCCAAAATAAAGGCAAGTATTGCTGAAGAACAGAGGTCTTTTAAAAGTAAACTTGAATTACACCACCGAAAAGCTGAACAAGCCAGGAATATGCTAAAGAATGATACAATCAAATCACAACAACCAACATCCAATAGTATAGTAATTTCAATAGATTTGGAGCAGGTTATCTTCATACCAACCCTTACTCATAGTGACTTTTGGCTGATACTAATAGTGCCTTTATGGGTCTCTGGGATGAGTCGGTATCAGGAGGAGGAGGTTGCGAAATTGGATCTGCGCTCTTAAAAGTTCTTGTTTCCAAAAATATCTTCGCAACAAAAAGTAAACTAATCATTTGGAGTGACAACTGTATCGGTCAGAATAAAAACCGAATGCTTCTTATAGTGCTTATATATTTAGTTGCAACAGGCAAGTTTCTGCAGATCGACCACAAATTCTTGGTAAGTGGACATTCATATCTCCCCTGTGACAGCGACTTTGCCCAAGTAGAAAAACGGAAACGAGTTTGTAAACTATTTGATATGATATATGATTAAAGAAGCTCGCCACCAAAATCCATTTGAGGTTCTAACCTTGGTTGAAAATGATTTCCAGGATCTTCAGAAGTTCGCGGATACGTTTATAAATACATCAAACCTACAGATATCTCAAGCTTCATGGATTCAAATAAGTAATGAAAATCCTGGACACGTAAAAGTAAAGAAATCTTTTAGTGAAGTCGAAGGTTGGACAATCTGCAACATAGTAAAGAAAGGAAAAAATGTCCAGGATATCTGTTCCTACCATATACCTTCTCTGGAATGTAAGAATCGCATTACTCTAGCAAAATTGAAAGATTTGAAAGCTATGCAAGATTATATCCCACTGAAACATTATCGTTTTTATGAAGCCCTGATTGAAAAAACCTCTCAGCTCATACAGGCAACCTAAGAAAAGTAAATTTGTACTCACTATAAAATTGTTTGATTTATTTTAGTTATCTACTTAAGTATGTAATGTATTTTGGATGTAGACCCGCTTCTTTTGTAATAATAAAAGTACTTAGACCTTTTTCGGTAATATGTGTTAGATCCTTCTCAATAATATATACTAAGGCACAGAACCTCTTTAGAAATAAATAATAAGGCACTTAGACCTTTTTACGATTTCCTATTTTCAAACTTTTTTTTCAGTCCAATTTAAGTTTTTATTTTCACTTTTTCTCAGGGGTCTTACTTAATGTAACTTATTTTATTAAAAAAATATATATTTAAACCTGCAATGATCTTTACTACTTGCCAAGATAGTTTTTTTTGATTATCTTGGTTTCAAGTTTTTGGCACTTAGACCCTTTAGAACTTACGGTCTTCAAACTGTGAACCATCAACGTCATAAATATTTTTGTAATATATTGTTTTTAAAATAATCTTTTTCTGTATTTCTCTGGGAAAGGTCTGAGTCATAAGAGGGGTCATAGCTGATAATTATTGGCTGATCATTTCTGCGGTCTTCTGTACTATTTAAGTACTCTTGACCTGGCGTCCAAGTATTTTTATACAAAATTTTAAGTAGGAGTAGATCAAGCCGGTCATTGTCAAGCTGTGATTTTTCTGGTGATATATCTAAAGGTATCCAAGTGCAAGCCTCTAGCAAATCCACTTATCCACGACCTCCGTATTTAACTGAGCAGCCGATAGGCAACAACAGAAAAATTATTACGTCACATCTCCTGGATGAGAGGCCCTTTAATTAAGGTAATGTAATTAAAAAGGCGAGGTGTTTCACCTTCACACATTGCATTCGTGAATAGATTTAGAACAAATTCAAAAATTAATATAATTTTACATCAGTTTTCTAGGACGACAAAAAAATTGTTAGTTAAATATAGTTAGGTAATTAATGTTTGCACAAATTTTAACAAATAATAGCTGTATGAAATCCAGCCCGTATAAACGTAATTCAAACCGAATTAAATGAAATATAACTCCACAAAACACAACTCGTACTTTCGCGACCTCTGAATTTTAATTTAACTCGACGGTAAGTTATTCTCGCCTAGAGGGATGTGAAAATAATCACGACTTTTGAAAAGAAACTTTAAACTGCATTAATTAAAATTTACCTTTTAATACCACTACAAGTCGTTCTTTTAAATTAGGGTTAATTACTAAAAAATTTAATCGCAGGTAGGTGGAAAACAGAAATTGGAATTAAAAGTATGCGAAAAGGGTTACATAGTACTATGCGATGTGATTAACTGTTGACAAAAAAGTGCAATATATTTTTGTACAGCTACGTAACTTTGTGAGTGAGAATTTTTTCTATAGGTACGAGAATGTCAAAAGTTATACAATATAGTATTTTCTGCAAACCGCTGGTAACTCCTCATAAGATAACACTCGGAGTAGTTTCCACAAACACCAAAACACTTTCATTTCTCTCGGCGCGCGTTTCGCGCCAACCAAGTTGGCATCATCCGGAGACAATTAAAACTGATCGAACAGTTTTAATCGTCTTAATTACATCAAAGCTAAGATAGGAAAACGCTTCACAAAATCTGTTTTGATTAGAAAACCAGATTGCCGATAAATACTACTTACATAATGTATACGAATTATGTGGATAAAATAAGGATTTGCTTGATAATAATCATCCATCGACTTATAAATTGAAGTGGGCTAAGTGATACGGCTTTTGTTTTCCGCTTATAAATAATTCATGCGATTTTTAGTGTGCCACTTCCTAAGGGCAGTGATTTATACCGGGCTTTTGAATTGTAAGAGGCTGTATTAACCCCTATCTGCCTCATGAGAGGGTTAGTTCTCCCTGGAGGGTATCGAGTGAAAATGGCCAAAGTTTTATATTCGATGTTTCATTCTGTAGTAAGTCCTTGAATGTAGCATGTCTATATGTTCTTTGTAATGACATTTAGTGTCTCTGTACTACAAAAAAGTTAGTGTTTTTTAGCTTTTCATCTCTTATTAAACTGGAATATCCGTTATTAATGTATATATTTCACAACTTTATTTAAGTGTCATGAAGTACATAGGTAACTCGAAAAATACGTTCTTAAGTAAGAAATATATATAAGTAGTATTAATTAATAGGTGGTAAACTAGAAACTATGCAACAGTCTATTCTTTGTTCCATATCGTATTACATAATTGGTTAAGGAAAAATGGAAAGCCCGAAAAAAATGGCAACAAACGCGTTCGCCAGGCGACAAAAGAGTGCTAAATAATCTTTGCAAACAGCTGAAAAATGAAATTAAAGCCATCAAGAATGATCATTTTGAAAATTTCCTTAGGGAGTTATCGGCTGACGAAAGCACCGACTACTCCCTCTGGAAGGCAACTAAATTCTTGAATAGGCCACAGAATCATGACCCTCCCATTCGAAAAGATGATGGCAACTGGGCTCGACGAGATGAAGAAAAGGCAGAAATATTTGCTGATCACTTGGCAAATACATTTCAGCCACATGAGCCTAGTGGCATAGAAGAGACACCATAAATTACTAACAGAGATGGCACGATAATTGAACCAATAACACCTGCTGAGATCACCAACACTATCAGAAACAATCTCAGTACAAAGAAAGCTCCAGGTTATGATCTAATAACTGCACAAATACTTAAGGAGTTGCCCCGTAAAGGCATCATGAAACTGACGCATATGCCTATGGTTGAAGATGACATTAAGATGTTTGCATGCAAACATCAGAAGAGGCTAGAAAACCATGGAAACGTCGAAGTGATATCACTACTCGACAACAACGGACTTGTTCGACGGCTAAAGAGACTAAAACCGTTCGAATTAGTTAGTGACAGTGAAAGTGCCTAGAATTGTAGAATTGTAAGCATAATATGTCTATCACATGAACCATGTGATTAGTGTTATGTGAAGTGTGTCACTGGATACTCATCCACAGAAAGTCTAGTTATTAAGAAAAAATTGTTAGATCTATTTAATCTGCAATATGTAATCATATTACATATTGCATTTCACATGTATTCTGCTAAATACGCCTATATTCGATTTAAATTCATAGAATGTTTGTACTAATCTTGAACTGCTGAATCAGCTCAGCAGAGTATATAAATGCTTGTAACCCGGTTTTCAAATCAGTTGTAGCCAACATAATACCGTAACTATGAAGTTATAAATATGTTTTCACGTCTTTGCCGGACAGAGATGGAAAGACATAGTTTAATGGAGTTAAGTATGTAGAGATTAAGATACGCGGGCAATGGTGTTGAAGATACTTACTTTAATTGACCATATTAGTTAGGTTAGGATAATCCGGGCGCGAAATTTGAAATGGGTTCCTAAACACACTTCAGCAAATACATCCCACATTCCCACAAGAAATACATGGCAGTCAACATGTATTATACGTCAAACTATTAACATATTTCTCTACAATTCGAGCCCTCATTGTCTTTTTAGACCTATGAGTTAAATATACAAAAGATTTGAAATGAAAATGTCTGTTTTCGATATACGTACGTC
Source organism: Tetropium fuscum (assembly GCA_964058915.1). NCBI lineage: Eukaryota > Metazoa > Arthropoda > Insecta > Coleoptera > Cerambycidae > Tetropium > Tetropium fuscum. Next base: position 8,978 of record CAXKVY010001405.1, read on the forward strand.
GCGTATTAGTTTAACATTTCTTACGCAAGAGCGCCAGGCCAAAAAAATTAAAAAGTCAGGTTAAGTGTTATGTTATGGATTGTCGGTGGATTGTTTATATATTTATTTGTTTAATACTATTTCTGTCAATGTTTATCGATTTTTTTATATTAATGATGGAACAATATACCTACTATGTACACTTTTATATAAGAATAATGGAAAAAAGGGCTCAAATGTGGAATTCTCCATATAAGTAATAATCTGGTAAGTACCTACATAGATACCGGATTATTATTTATATGGACATTTTTTTAACTAACTAAACATATACCGTACTGCAAACTTGACGATACTGATGGAAAAGACTCGAGGCAACCAAGAACAAAATGCATCAGTTGATCCTGATGAAAATGTGATTTTAATAAATTTAAGTACTAATCAAACTGAAAATATTTTAAGTGGCCAGAGCTTACGCTACGCATATTCTGGCCACATTTAAAACATCCTGAATCGTAGGAAAAAAACACTTGCGGTTCCACTTATGATTAGGTAGGTACTCTATTTTACCCCATTTTCTAACCAACATTCAAAATTATTTCAATTATTCATTAAAACATTCAATTATTCACAATCAGAAAATAATAGATAAGTTTTTGATGAAAACTGCAAAACATGAAATAGGTAAATAAAAATAAAATGAGATTAGAAATTAGAAGTTACCTACCTAACAAATATAAATACAAATTCAGCGATGTTGCCACAAATATTGTCGGTTTTTAAATTAACAGAATGAATTTATAATTCATTATATAAGGAACAGTTATTAAATAAGGTTATCCAAAACCTTATAGTACCTCTCATTTTTTATTTGTTATTTTAATGATAGAGATTGCATTCTTATTAAAATATATTTTTATCGAAATTTTACAATCCTCTATAATAACTGTCATAACTTACCATCCGACAACATCGCAAAATTTAAGGACCATGTCGAACCCCTTCCATTCTGAACCATAGGTTAAAGCAACAGCATACGTTTTTTTATACAAACATCGCCTTCAAAAATTCGTAATATTTTTATTTTAATAATGTTTAATTAATTTTTGAAAAGTCTCTCAAGTCAACTGAAATATCAAAAAAATTATTTGTATAACTTATTTCACTAACAGATGCGTACAGACGCTCTTAAACTGGAGTCCCCATAAGACAACAGTACATTGATTTTTAAAATAGGAACCGCCAATTTGAGATCCTAACCTAACTAATATAGTCAATTAGCTTATATTCAAAGAGATTCTTTGTTGAATGGCGCACAAAAAAATTCAAACTGAAAATAATAATTTAATAAGAAAATGGGAAATTAAAAAATATACCACAAAGGTATAGAAGATATAGATAAAATACCCAATACTTTAAAAATTAATAATTCTCTTGACCCTAAATGTTATGGTCTACCAAAACTACATGAGCCAAATATTCCATTAAGACCTATTGTTTCATATGTTCAAAGTCCATTTTTTCAAAATGTTTATCAAATATTCTAAACGACGTTGTTAGAAAAGCAAACCATTATATAAAGGACTCTTGGACATTCAAAACATTTATTGCTACCATAAAACTTAATAACCAAGAAAAACTTTTCTCTTTAGATATAATTTCACTATATACCAGTATACCAATAGACCTTGTAAAGAATATAAAAGATAAACGTTGGAACTAAATAAACAAATATACTTTTCTACCAATAGAAGAGCAAATGCCTTAGAAATCACATTAAATTGCACATTTTTTCAATGCAATAATACATATATGACAAACAAACATATGGCTGTGCAATGGGTTCACCAATATCCAGTACAAATGCAGAATTAGTGCTAGAAGATTTAGAAAAAAACCTAATTCCAACATTAAACTATAAAATACCATTTTCAAACGTTCTGTTGATGATTGCATAACTGCATTTCCAACTGAACATAAAAATTCGACTCTAAATAAATTTAAGAGTTAACATCCAAAAATACAATTTAAAATTGAAAACGAATCAGAAAATAAGATAAATTTCTTAGTCTTAACTCTTATAAATAATAAAATTCAAATATTAACATAATGGAATACAAAAAAAATCATGGTCTGGTAGATATACTAATTTTAACTCCAGAAACCCTTAGAGCCATAAAAACCTGTAATAATTGGTATTACAGACAGATCAATTAAACTAACGTCTACCATTTTTACATAGAAGAATGCATAGAATATATATACATATACATACTACTTATAGAATATATATACATATACATATACTTACTAGACTGTTCGATTAGTATCATAGGGAAGAACAGCCAAGAAACCCTACGAACTTAGGCTATTTTATATTTCATTATTATTCTAATTTTGGTTATGTTAATATTATGTAGATGTATATTTATAGTGAGTAGGTATGTATGTACGTATATAGGTTTATATATAGAGAGAATGTTTTTTGTTAATTTATTTAATACTTTTATATTAACAAATTGTAGACTGTAGAAAGATGTTCTGTATCTTTCTTGTTATTACATGCATTAGGATTTTTTTGAATATAAATTGATTCCATAATTAGGCGTGTTTTATAATTTTGTTCTTTTTTAATAACTTTAGTATTTTCGTAGTTAAATTGATGACCTGTTTCATTAGAATGTTTTTTTAGAGCTGTAATATTAGCTGAATATTTGTGACCTTTTAAACGTTCTTCAAGCATTGTTTGACCAATGTAGACTTCATCACATTGTTTACATGGAATTTCGTATAAGACAGTGTGTAGTTTTTTCAAGTGGATTTTTAGGTTAGTTCAAGGAATTTTAAGTTGTTTTGTGTGCTGTGTGACCTTCAAGAACAAGGACACCTTCCTCTTCGTGATGGAGGATTTCAATTCCTCAACAATGGATCAGTGCCTATAGCTCATACCTCATGTTCTTTACGTAAGTGCAATCAAAGAATCATATCGCGTATTTTTATTATTTGCCGCATAATTTTACCGCAACATTTTTGCAACATTTACAAATTTACAATTCCATTTATTAGTTCTATATTCTATAAAATTTCGAAAATATCCCTAACCATTAGTAATATATTTATGTACTTTTAATTATCTGCATTAAGGAACATTTTGGATAATTCTGACGCACATAAGGATTCAGAATCCGATGAAATTTAAATTCATCGTACATTGATCCATCTAATACATCTGAGATATTTGCTATTGTTCCTGAGTATGACGGAAATCATTCATCATTTTCATTCAGTCATTCTTAAATGCATGCATATAAGTTGCGAAACAAAACAGTCGAATTAATCAATTCCCCCAACCAAGCCACTTGGGAGAAATAAAATATCTACTAAATTTATATTTCCATGAACAACGCAATTTAGGTTCGAGATTTGCAGCGGATCCATCAATTGCCCAACGAGTCAGCAATAACTTTTATTTCCCGTCTGCAGACGCACAATGCTAAAATGCACGCTGCAGTGTAGAAACCAACGCTTCCACCAGCAGAAAAAACCTGTGACGCTAAACACGGTTTTAGTTAGTTTAGGGCAGGAAACCCTATTAAACCCTAGATATTTTAGAAAATATATGAAGAGTTCCCGGGTAACTCCAGTTATCATATTGTCACAAATCAAGTAAGAAGGCCCAATTATATGCCGGAGAAAATGTGTTCATTTTGCAAACGAAGTGAATATGTTATAAGTGAATGTCCTAAAGAAAAGATACCACAATTTTCACAACAATAAAATTGGCAATTTAACAAGCAAAGACCTATAAATTGAAATAAATCTAACTATGCGAGAATTTTTCAAAAATCTCACAACAGAATAGGCCTTATGAGACCCAGTAATAATTTTAATTAACAAAGGCCCTCAACAAATCAACCTAATCTAAATTTTAATAGATTTCTGCAACAAAGAACCGTTGATATTAACTACGATTCAAACTTTCATAACAACTATGAACCGAACAAATATGTCCGACTACCAAAACGACCAAAAAAAATCACAGACACTAATTACTCCAATGAGACAGGTTATACCTCTAATTCATCAAACATGCTTGATCATATAGTTTTTTAAGACAACCATATTTATTATACAGTTAATCAATTTGATCAATTCGATTTCCTAGCAGACGAAAATTATCCTTTGTGATAATTTTGAAAAAATTGTTGACCTCAAAAAATTTCCGGTAATGATTCAATCACTTGAGAGATTATACGTGAATTACCAATACTAATAATAGAATTACCTATACTGCAAAATGCATGCTTCATTTTGCAAAAAAAAAAATAATTGCACTAAAAGTATGTCAAAAAATATTCAAAACACCAGAACAAGAACATTCATTCCAACATTCTAATAATCCTAAGCTAATCGTGAAATTAATGAAACCAGAAGAAGAATAAAATAGAAATATAATTGGAATGGCTTAACCAAAGATTTAGAAAATTTCGTAAAGAATTGAAAACATTTGTCAAAAACCTAAAATATGTAAAAATCTTCACCCTTTGATAATAATAGACACCTAAAATACCTTTAACACCTTTCCAACGAATAAACATTGATATATTCGAAACGCCTACAATAAATTACCTACTAACAGTCACAGACGAGCTCACAAAATTCGCACAAGCTTATGCTCTTTCCGACAAAACTAGTATATCCATCGTAAACCCGTTATTGCTATAATTTCAACACTACGATCCACCCTTAAGGATTCACTGTGATTATGGCGGTGAATTTGAATAGCCTATTTGAATAGCAACGTGAACAGCCTGCTGCGTGATCTCTGTGCCTTATACGATATAAAATTAACCATCTTAACACCAACTTAAGACTCATGAAAAATATATACAAGGTATATAGAAAGTAAGTACAAAATATATACAATCATCTATTGGGAATCTATCAAAATCTACTCGTCAACAGATGGCGTCTGACAAAATTGTATGATGTTTAATTCAGATATACCTAATAACACCGCTTAGTCTAAAACGAGTACAAAATATGTATGTTTTAGACTAAGTTTAAGAATAGACTAACATATTAATTGCGATAATATAGGAATATTTAAAATGAAATGAAAAATCCACTTTTCCATTGTTGCCAACACCGGATTATTAGAAGTCCTCATCTTATTATAACTTGCACTTGCTTCGATCCCCGATCATCTCTTAAAATACAACAATCCTTATAATTTTCTAACCTATATTATGCCAAATTGTTTTTATTGAAATATTTATTTTCTTTCGTAGTTGAAGTCTTGTGAATAGATGTAAAACACTAAATATAGTTTACTACATATATTATAATTGTTACACTCGTTGGGGTTCTGTTATGAAGATTATAGAAATTTGCATGCATTTGTCATTTAACATTTATTAGGTATAATATTATCTATAATTTAGTTACCTATATGAATGATCCTCTGTATATTAATTTAATTATTTTAATGCCTTGTTAACCTAACCTAAGATTCCTAAGACTTCATATATAGACACTTCTAACCTAAGATTTCATATATAGATATAAACCTTTGTTTTTTAATTCAACGTGCAGCATTCGAAATAATTGACCGTCCAGTCCCGGTATTTATATATATATATATATATATATATATATATATATATATATATATATATATATATATATATATATATATATATATATATATATATATATATATATATATATATATATATATATATATATATATATATATATATATATATATATATATATATATATTAATTATATTTTATAAAAGCAGATGCAAGAGTTCTATATTTGAAATGGGTGATTGCCTTCTTTAACGTGAATCTAAAAATTGACACATTTCTCGCGATATATTGCATACTCTAGACTCTGGACCTTACTATAATCGTAGACTGAATTAGATTTTGAAGATAACTCCTTTAGTAAATGGGTAGTTTACATTTAGTTTAGTTTACTATTAACAAGCGATATCTTCGCTATTCAAAGTAATTAAAAGATATAACATAAGGAATCATGAGCCATTGAAAGCTCCTTATGAAAATACTCTAGAGTTAATGATAAAATTATAAAATGTAAGACACAAGCAGCATATGTTTGTGAATATGCAATTTTAAATATTTTTCATAGTACTAGAGAGAAAAAACACGTGGATGACTTTGGACGTACCCCGCTGATATATCTTAACGTATATAGTAAGTCATTAAAAATGTTACAATGGGCGAGATACGCGTTACGGTTTTCTATTGCAAAATCATTTTGAAATGGTACTTTTTTCACTTTTCTCTCCATAATTGAAAAAATAATGATTTTAGAGAAAAAAGTTTCGATCAAAAGTTGTGCAGCGGGTGATTTTTACATAAAGATTATATATTGAAAAAAATCGCAAAATATCTTCGTTGCTATATTTAGTCCTAAATTAAAAAAATGTGAAAAAATTAAAATATAGGAAATATTTTTCTGAATTCGTTGAAATTGGGGTCTTACATAGCCATTAGAATGCTTAACAAAATGTTTTGCATCCGATTGAATACTTTTAATATGGCGATCTATTGCAACACTGTTAATTTAAAATTTCGGAACGTTTTCCGAACGGAACGAACCAGCCTATCACAACAAACCGATCTTGATGAAATTATTGCAATCGGTATTCAAGATCCATATCTTAGTATGCCAATTTTCAAATTTATTTTTATTAACGAAAAACCCGTAACTAAGGACCGTCATTTTGTCAATTTTCAATGTAGAGATGTGCAACAAACTATATATATATATATATATATATATATATATATATATATATATATATATATATATATATATATATATATATATATATATATATATATATATATATATATATATATATATATATATATATATATATATATATATATATATATATATATATATATATATATATATATATATATATATATATATATATATATATATATATATATATATATATATATATATATATATATATATATATATATATATATATATATATATATATATATATATATATATATATATATATATATATATATATATATATATATATATATATATATATATATATATATATATATATATATTATATATATATATATAAACGTAGCAAGGTAACAACATTTTAAAATAATTTTAGTAGTAAGAATTCATTGTTCGAGAGGCCCACTGCCCTTGTAATTAGTTGTAAGATTGCGTGGTTTCGCGTAGGTCTTAATATTAAGCTCATTCAAAATATTACTCCTCGCAGAGTTCTATGATTTGCATGTATGCACTTAAGCATGCTGCTACTTTTCTAGATAATGGTAACCACATACTTCATTTTGTGTGTTAAACTTCCTGTCATATAGACATATTTACTTTACTGTGTTAAACTTCCGTCTTATAGACATATTTGCTTCTCTTTGTTAATAAAACAACCAAGTTTCTATAGTTATGAGTTGTCATTACTCTTATGTAAGAGTGGGAAAATAACCTGATATCATTAAATGGCGTTTAAACATGTCAGTCTCCATAAGATTTACCAAGAATCATTTGCCAGCAAATTAGTTTCAATATTCCAAGTAACCTAGTTGAACCTCCCTTACTGGACTATAGAGGACTCAAGCTCAGCAGTGAACTTTCATGTTTAATATAAATAAATGTTCAAAGAACTGGCGCCTAGGGAAATTTAGCAGTAGTATCGAGATCGTGATAGTATAGCAGACTTGTCAGCTGTTCATACTCTGTGCTTTCACTGCATAACTTCACTCACAAATCTTATCAATTTATTACAAATTGTCACCCAACAGTAAGCTAAGTTATGTGCTTAAGTTATGTGCTCATACACATAACTTAAAAACATTAAAAGTTCATATATATTATAACATTTGTCTCCCATTACGTGGGCATTAAGAATTCAAATTAATCTCAATTGGCACCCGAAAGTGGGGCATTAAGAGCTCATATATAAAACAAGACAATAGACAAGTCCCAACAATAATTATAGCATATAGAGCATGAATAAACTATGTCTAGATTAAAAGATAAATGCGAAAGCATCATGGTAGAAATGGGTTTCGGGATTATATAATCTAAAAGCAAAATGCAATGTCGATATGACGCCTAAATTAAACACTGAAGTTATGTGACAGAAAGTGAATATGATTATAGTATAATGTTTAGAATTCCAAATTAAATCAAGTGAAGTTCAAATTGTAAGAGTTATACGTAAAATTAAATAAGTCAAATAGTAGGCATTAATCTGATTGTATAATAACAATAAGAAGGAAAATGGTAACCAGTTGTTTTTCTATACGGCATATCCGTGGTTACATATGACAATGCCAGAGAGTTCAGCCATAGCGTTCAAGAAGAGAACAGCTCCGCTAATAATTTTTATAAAATTTTGTTAAATTTAATAGTTAAACGTAAGCAAAATAGTTAAAATAGTGAAATATAAGTAGAGCACCAGTGGGAAAGGTTTTAAAGCAGAAGTAACTGCATATTAAGTGTTTTCGTGGAAATTAAGACCTGAAAAGTGGAGGCTTGGTAGCGTCCCCAGCCTACGCGCAAATCGCTTGCATTTCGAGCAGAAGGTCCATCCATCTTATCCGTCTACTGGCCGCGCAATTAGTCTGCATTTCGACCAGATACCTTAAACTACTTACTGTCCGCGGAATTCATTTGCATTTCGCGCAAGGAGCAAGGGGGGACTACTAACTCATGTCACGATAGTCGCATTAATTGTGTACTATAAGTACTTTCAAATGCCCTGTTCGCTGACTCGCCTCCATATCGTTTTCCAATCACCGCCATATTGTATCCACGTAACGACTACTGCCATTTTGGACCCCCAAGACCGTATCTTCGTATGCTAGCATCCAATTTCTATTCGAAACGTTTTTACTAAAGATTGACTGTATACACAATGAATCGCCTGTTAATAGATGTATATAATCTGATATAGAACTGATAATAGATGTGTTGTTAAACGAAGACTGACGATAAACTTGTAGCAACCATTTATCTGTGTATTCTTTAAGATATAGTAATAAAAGGCATCTCTGTGAAACACGTGACCCCTGGAATAATATGCCCCTCAATAGCGCATGCGCGAATTTGCCGGGCACCTTTAGGAATTCAAATTAAATGAATTTGAATGATGCCTAGTTTAAATCGCAAATAGTTCGATATGTTCTATTACAAATTTTGTTTATTTGGAACGCAAAAAAAATCGTGAGATATTATAGATGTGTAACATAGCTGTTAATATATTTGAGTGTGTTATGGGATGATTTGTTATTTATAAGTTTACTCGTACTTTATTTGAAAAAAATGAATAGTTCATTAAAGCCAAATAATAGTGAGGTTATGTTTAACGTTTTATTCTGCTGGGAATGTTATTTGAATAAATCAAAAGATCTGGAATAACGGTTAAAAATAAATAGGTAATATAGGAGAAAAGTGCATTTTAGGGTATTTGTGGGAAACTGTTGGTTTTTTGATACGTATTTACTATTAATTTTCTATATAGTCCCATCAATATTTATAGGTCATAGGTATTAGGTACCAAGTATATTTTGTGTAGGTGTAAAATATATCAATATCGTGTACATTATCATATTGGCACGATAGCTCAGCGAGCTAAGACGTAGTGTGATAAATACGTGTAGTTTAAAGACCACCGTGTTAATGGGTTCGATCCGCAGCGCAACAGATGGCAATGGTTGGTGGGTAATAGATGTTTGTCTGCATTTTTCTGCAATATGTAAACCCCCTTCCGCACAGCCTTGACTTTATGGGATGTCTAATTTTTGTGGTGTATTTATTATCACGACTGTAATAGTTCTTTGCCTTTTTTAATTGCGTTATGGTATAATACCTATTTTGTAATTTTATTTTTAGAAATCTAAAATCTGTTAGGTGGAAATAAATGACATTTCGTCCTACAGAGAAAAAAATCATTGCCAAACTCTCCTTTATAATTGTAACACTGTATGCTAAAATCCTTATACTTTTTTGCTTTAATATTGTTTAAGCTTGCAGACTGTAATTTGGAAAACAAAAACCTTATAAAAATAAGATCAATGTAATATTAAAATCTTTATAATTTGCATTCGGTCATGCTATTGTCATGCCAGTATATATCGATAATATTATATACTAAATTAACAAATTAGTACCAAAATGGTCATAGTGATAAAAGCAAAAACAACCTTATTTTACTCAACTGCTTTTAACGCTACCAAACAACTTTTTTAACGTTTATATAATTCTTTGTCTTTTAAACTATTTGTTCAATAAAGACATTATTATTATATGTATGTTATATACTTACACAAGTAGCTAAGAGTATATAGATAGAATCGTAGCTAGAGTATAAGTTAGGTATATATGTTGGAATAGATATATAGGTATTAATGGACTTTTATATAATAACTATTTTTATAACATATTATAAAATTTTACAAGAGCATAGTATTAAGTATCTTTTGAACAGACACAGACAGAATGAACTACTAAATACAATGTTGACTTCAAACACGCTGATTTTAATAAATATAATTCCATACACACACACATATATATATATATATATATATATATATATATATATATATATATATATATATATATATATATATATATATATATATATATATATATATATATATATATATATATATATATATATATATATATATATATATATATATATATATATATATATATATATATATATATATATATATATATATATATATATATATATATATATATATATATATATATATATATATATATATATATATATATATATATATATATATCGAGAAAGCAAAACAGAGTACAAGTTCTTCTAAAATAATTATGAAGAAGCATCATGGTCCTTGCATAGTTCTTATCTAGATCGACAACTAGCAAAATTAGAACAACAAAATTGTAAAGAAAATGTAAGGAGCCACTGATCTCTTATGAATTTTCTTGATGTGCCCATTTCTTGTGCTGTGTCAAAGAATACTTTGTTACAATACTGACAAATTTGATTTGTCAGTATTGTATTTGATTTGTCAGTATTGTTGAATACTGATTTATTCGTCATATCCATGATGAATGCTAAAATTTTAACACATAAAATATCTATTACTGCTTATATATTAGATATGTTTGATGAAATAGGTAAGTATAGGTAAGTATAGGTTAAGTATAGGTAACTACTTATAATAATGTGGAGTATAGGTATATGTGCTCTGAAATTCTGAAGGGCACTTTTTAATAACTCACGTGGTAATCGCTAAAAAGTATCACGCAGAATGATGGCGACGATGATAGGTTATATTATGTATTCCGTATTTTATTTCAAATTAAATTCGCGATCGGCGCGCAACTCGCGCATGCGCTGTTGGAACGGCCTGGTGCGGGATTTAGCTTAGCCTCACTATAAGCAGATATTGGCGCCCGGGTAAAAACTAAGCACTGATCCAAGAAGGGTGTGAAGAAGGTTGTGAGGGTGGGTGTGAGAGTATGTGTAGATGCGTGTCGTTGTATGACATTGAAGCTGACGGACGAATGGAAACTTTTAAAGTTGTTTAAAATTTGAAGATGAATACAGTGTTACAAATATTTACTCTCCGATGAAAATTGTCTATTTTAGTTTATCCAGATGAAATGAATTTACTAAATTTAACTAAATATACTAAGTGGTAACTTTGAAGTTCTTGTTCGTCTACCATCGTAGAAGTTGGTAATTAAGAAAACGCATTTTCTGGAAAAATAAATTATAACTAAAGGGATCAAAACATAAAATCACCATATATCATTACGATTAAAGTTCTGAAATTACTATGGCAACAAGTGCATAGAGATAAAATCTTCCTGCATCCTATGAAACATTATGAAAATATTTTTATTCTAGAGACGAAGAGACGAACTTTCAGAATTTTGTTTTTTATTGAAAACGACTTACATTTCCAATATTCATATTAAAATTGACGAAAAAATTAGCCGTGTCGGCTAATCCATAGACAGGGTATTAGAAATATTGGAAGATTATACAGATTTTCACCAAAAAATGGCTACCCACATACCCATAATCGAGCGATGTTTCAGATAATCGTATAATTAAATTTTAAGAGTTATATGTATCATAATTTAATTGTGAAATATATAATTGTATACTTTCGTAGAACGTAGTTTTACCAACGGGAAATTGCAATGAACAAGTGGATTGTATATAACGTAACGTCGGGTTTCATTATCATGATATAATAAATTTACAATTCCATGAACACTGTTACAGTTGTTACTAATTTGGTTGATTTCATAATCAATAAAATGCGGGATAATGGGAGGTAATGCTCGATTTACACCCCATTAAATTAATTTACTGCACGTTTTTGCGAAATGTATTTTTTTTTTACGAAACTAAATGATATTTGAAGATTTGCAGACGTTAATACGAGTTAATTATCAAATTTCGTTAAACCCTAGCGTACGTATATTCAACTTATATAATAAAGGCTCACGATCGTCAGTACGTCGGGAACACACTTTCTATGGATTACTTAACGTAAATCATCCAATCGATATATGCCTTCCGTTGTTCTCAAGTAGCATCGGACAAAACGCAGGATCGGTTCGATTCAATAATTTCTCAATTACCCTCGAGAAAAACGCTGTCAAAGGCCTGACCCCATGCCCACTTAACTTTATCTAAGTGATCACATTTCCCACAATGAATTTAGCCGAGGCTACATAAAATAGAAATATCTTTAATATTGTACGATATTAAAGGTACGGAAGATTTCAGCCTGATTTAGGTGCAATATGCTAATATTATGTTTATTATGGTCGTATGATTAAAAGGAAACTTCGAACGATAGAAAAATTGCTACCATATGAGGCCATTGCTATATGATGCCATTGAAAAATTGCTACCCTATGAAGTTATCCGTCAAGGGACAAATCTTACTAATTTACAGCTTACCAGGGAGACATTTCGTGTCTCATAAATCCCTAGCAGTGCTGTGGAACGTATTGGGGAACTATTTTGCCAATTCGTCACTGATATTTTGAAATTAGCACCCGCAATATATAGTCCAATAAAGATATCATTTTGCAAAAAAATATATGCTGAAAATCTGATTTTTTTCACGGTGGATGGAGGGTTGTCTCCTGAATTTCTAACTAAAAAATCACACTACTTCCTTATGTTTTTTGTTTCTTATTATTTTTTTCAGCTTGTACATACCTAATACCTCTATAACTACCTAATATAGTATATAGTATATAGTATATAGTATATAAAATCTCAGAAAAATAGTTTTCGGGAAACGCTATTATTTATCAAAATTTTTGCTTGCCTAAAGTAATGTCGACAAAAATTATGTTTATTATACGGGGTGGTCAAAAATTTTACTAAAAGAAAATGTTATTATTTATAAAAGTTTTTACTTGCCCAAAAAATAGAAATGACGTAGACAAAAATCATATTTTTTATACGGGATGGTCACAAATTACAAAATCTCAAACAATGTTTAGTTTTCGGGAAAACGCTATTATTTATAAAAGTTTTTGCTTGCCTAAAGTAATGTCGACAAAAATTATGTTTATTTTACGGGGTGGTCAAAAATTACAAAAACTTAAAATTCGGTAAGCAAAGTTTGTTCTTTTTGATCACCACGTATAAATAACTAATGATGATTTTGCCACAATTATGTTTTTATAGGGGATGATCAAAAATCACAAAGTTTACTTTTACCAAATTTTAAGTAATTCTCAACCACCCTGTATATACAAGACATTTTTTGACAGAGCCATCACTATCTTTAGGCAAACAGAAACTTTATTCCTAGCTGATATGAGTTGATTAGCTGAGTTGAATGACTCTGAATTTTTTACTGTTTTATTTATAAACAAAAACCTCAAATTCTTTTTGATAGGACATTGAATATCTCACTTCTTAAGAACCTGACAGGCGGCTTCTCTTACAAATGCCCAATTGAACGAAATGGAGAATTGGCAAATCCGCGAAGAGTCGATTGCCTTCTTCGCCTCGGGATTTTTTGGCATCTACAGTTCACCAAAATTTGTATTTGTATAAATTGCAGATTAGGAATATCCGACATCAACACTTGTGAAATATCATAATCTGTGAAATCACTTGTGAAATTAGTCACAATCTTGTCGATATATGTTATCCACACGGCGGTATTCTGCTATCCACAGCTGTGGATTTCTGCCTGTTTGCGTAACGGGATAATGGTCACTTATCCTTGCGGTAAATGGTTTTCAAAAATAAGACGAGCCAAATTACGATTACGACGATCAACTTACTAATCGAAAACATATTTGTTATATGCACGGCTAAGGAATCGCAAACCTGACTGAATATCACATGCAAGATAACCCGTTTAAAACGACAAGACCTTCAAGGTCAAACAAACAAAAAATCGTAACACAACTGCGTTTTATTTTTTTTTCAATACGCCTGCGATACTTGCGTAAGATGCAAGATCTGTGAATTTTTGATATAATAAACCATTTAACCATACCAAATTATGTTCATTTTATATTATTTTATTTATATGCTGTTTGTTTTCAACACCCTTCAATGGTTGCAAGGATTGCGAGATCGGTGCTTTTTTTAGCAAAAAAACTAAAAAAAGAATATATCAGAAAAATTTATTTTATTATAAGCAGAAAAAGGCTATTTCATTAACAAACTAGCACCAGACGTCCATTCGGAGGCCGAAAAAATAAATATCCAAGTGAAAACATGCCGCCATTAACACCATTAAAAATATATTTAATTAATCCATTACCTGGTGAGAAACATATTTGCAACGGGAAAATCAATCGATTATTTTTTTTCCACCGCAATAGTAAATCAGCTAGTCAACATTTTTCTTGTATCTTTAATGAATCATATTAATAAATAAATATGGTAACTTTGTTCATGACATGGGCAGTGGAGCGCGAATTAAGTGTCTGCATAGAAGAACTGCCAAAAATAACTATTCACATAGGAAAAAACTTTATTTCGTACAGCAAGACGTATACAAATGTTGGTCAGCGCAGCTGGCCTTTTGTATAAAATAAATGCAGAATAAGCATTTGCTGTGTCAGCGTTTTTATGCCTTCACTCAAGCACTTAAGTAATATAACGTGTAGTTTATGTTACGAACTGTAAACAAAGTTAAAATAAATATAATTAATAAAATATTCAATGATGTAACTCGCGTTTAATATGAAAGTTACAAAAAAGTTTTATAAATTTGTAGAGAATATTATTATACTCAAGAAAAAAATACAAAAAAAACACTCCATTGCAAGAAAACCCACAAGGGTGTCGAGAGTCACCCTCAGAAAATCGGCATATATTCATTTTATTTATTTTTTTGCACTCCCTAGGAGACCGACTAATTTTACTGTGCTAATATATCAGTACATTTTGTAATACTTCTGATATAATTATCGGCAGATGACATTTTATAAAAGTCATGTTGGAGTCTACGTTGATATTTGATAAAAGGTAAAGACTCACCAAGTATGTTAATCAATCAATGATTTATTTATATGAAATAAAAAAAATAAATAAAAATTAAAATTTACCATCGGATAAGGATATAATCGAATAAAACGAAAATTTACCATCGGGTAAGTGCCATCCTGTCTACAAATTTAGCGTATAATTTTGCTGAGCCAATGGCACTTCGTATCTGTATATGACGGAAATATTAAAATTTATTGCATAATTTTAAATCGATTAGCGTTAGGATTTATGGGACGCATTACAGCCATGGCTGTAATACCGAAGAAAATCCGGTTTTCCATTCGAAAAATCTAGAGAACAAATAATTTACATATTTAACACAAAATTAATTAAAAATATTTCATTTTATACTGTGTGGTGAATACTTCCTTACATTATATTTAAATTTATATTATTTTAAATAAAAATACAATATGTTGTCAAAAAATGTATTATTAAAATAACAAAGTGAGCTACCAAAACAATTTTAATTAATTAATTTATTTAATTAATTTTTAACACAATAGTTGTAATAAACACTTGAGCAACTCAAATGCTTTATTCATTATCTTAAAAATAATTGGTAAAAAAATATTAACAAACGGTTTTATGTTAAATCATCAGTTGTACTAAATCCTGCACAATAATTAGGACACAAATCTGTACCTCCCTGACATTATGACATTTGGTAAGAAATAATAACGTGGTGCGCATTTGAAATGTGTTTTTTATGCGCCCCACGCATTTTTATTTCTTACCAAACGTCAGAATCTCAGGATGGTCCAGGTTTGTGCCTTAATTATTGTGCAGTTTTTAGTACAACTGATGATTTAAAATAAAACCGTTTGTTAAAAGGTTTTTTACCTATTTTTATTTTGTAGTTTTTAGTTTTTTTTAAGTTCCACTCTCCACCTCCTGCCTCCATCATCAGACCCTCGTCACCAAGTATAATGTATGGGACTCGTTAGACGATTAAAACTAATCTTAAACTAAAAAATCTACCATATTTATACTATTTTCATGGTGACGTCACTAATGATATCACTAATGAAATTTACGTGTGACTAATCACGCTTCAATGATCAGTTGCTAAGCAACGCGTAAAGCGGGCTATACGGTCCCTATATAGGTCCCTTGTGAATAGCATGAATAGATTCATGCTATTTTTACATTTCATCATTTATATGCTCTCAAATGCATCCGACTGTCTATTATTGATCACTAATCTTATTTCTCATTTCATACTAATCATATCATAATCTCATTTCTAACTAATCTTAAATTACTAATATCTATTCTATGATTGTTGTCAAAAGCATGTTGTGCAACACTAGGCTTATCTGTTCTTCCATATTTTAGATGAGACATATGCTCTTTAAACCTGATGTTAATTGATCGTCTCGTTTGTCCAACATATTTTCGATCAAAATCATTACAACTAATTTCGTAAATCCTCGACTTTTCATTTGAACAATTTTATCCTTTGGATTGTCTAGGAGTTGCTGCAACTTATCCCTCGACGAATGAATTACTGTTATACCCACGTTTTTGACCACCTTACTCAAACCACGAGTAAACCGGGGTTCGTACGGGATGGATACATATTTTGGAGTCACTATATCATTTTGAAAGGTCGTAGAATTACGAAGTGTGTCCTTAAATTTACGCTTCCTAATTAATTTTTCACCTATATCTCTAGGATAACCATTACTCACAGCTATATCCTTAATTATTACTTTTTCTTTTTCAAACCTCTCATTATCGAGAGGGAAGTTTAGTAAACGATGAACAAGAATATATATATATATATATATATATATATATATATATATATATATATATATATATATATATATATATATATATATATATATATATATATATATATATATATATATATATATATATAATTCTAACCTATTGTCACTATTTTTAATTACTAATAGGTACATAATAGTTACTAAAAATGGAAGTTTTCCATTATTTTACATATGAACTAGAAAATAATGGAAAACTTCCATTTTTAGATATATTAGTAATTAAAATATATATATATATATATATATATATATATATATATATATATATATATATATATATATATATATATATATATATATATTGTGGATTGATGGAGTGCATAAGAGAGTATGAGTTGGTTCCACACACATACATACCAAAGATGTAATGTAAATCTGAAATTATGGATAAATACATGTTTAAATGGTTGTTTTGCTTAACTCTTATCCGGTGGAATGTGTGTATTTTATAAATATAGACGAAGAATGTATATTACACACAATATGACAAAGTTTATAAGAGATAATATAAAGTGTAAATTAGTATTCATTTGATATAAAATTGTATAAAATATTAGAGAAAATTGTTTAAAAAAAATCGAGATAGTATGGTTGTTAGGGAAAGGATAATTTTGACGGACGGGGAGAATTAATTAATTAGAAAGACATTAAAAGGAAAATAATTAAGAAATTTGGGAGAAACTGATAGATATAGAAAGAAGAGACTGAGAAATCGTCACAGCATTAGTAGGAGGGTGTTAGTTTAGCTAAGGAGTGAAGCCGAAAAGGAAAAGTATAAGCGATATTGATAGATGGTGGAGATAGAAGACTGGAGGAGAGACAACATAGCAGTAGGTAGTAGTAGGTAGCAGGGATTTGGAATAATTGTGCACGAAGAGTGAAGAAATTGTAAAGTGAGATAAAGAAGAAGCGATAGTCCGAGATAAGACTGTCGAGACATAGGTAGTTGGATAGACATTGGTAATAATAGACAGTTGGATGCATTTGAGTGCATAGAAATTATTATGAAATGTAAAAATAGTATGAATAGCGACAAGGAACCTATACCGTATAGCCCGCTTTACGCTTTGCTTAGCAACCGATCACTGAAGCGTGATTAATCACACGTAAATTTCACGGTGATATTGCATTACTGACATTATCATGAAAATAGTATAAATGGGGTAGATTTTTTAGTTTAAGATTAACAATCATCCCTCATCCCAAAGTTCAGATACCCACCCAGATACCCCTCCCTGAACTATATATACACCCCCAGCGTCCAACCTCCTAGTAAATAATATGATTCAGAAAAAATATAACAAAAAAAATAAAAATAAAAAACAAAAAAAACAAAAAAAATAATAATAAGAAAAGCATGAAAACAGAAAAATAACATTGCAACCAAATAACAAAATAAAACAAAATCATACAAATACAGAAAAAACAC
The DNA here is from genome assembly GCA_964058915.1 of Tetropium fuscum. Classification (NCBI taxonomy): domain Eukaryota; kingdom Metazoa; phylum Arthropoda; class Insecta; order Coleoptera; family Cerambycidae; genus Tetropium; species Tetropium fuscum. Next base: position 27,765 of record CAXKVY010001405.1, read on the forward strand.
AAAAGAGCCAAAATTAAATACAGATAATGATAAAATACAAAATATAAAAGACGTCAATAGAATACTAACATAGGATTAGAATTATTGTACCAACGCTTCATATAGCCCGCTTATTATTTTTGTCAACTAACACACTAACTAGTAAACATAGAACCTGCAAAATTACTTCACCATCCAACCCCAACCACCATAGTTACCATAACAACGACCAATCCAGAACACGTTACAATTTACCACAGAAACAACCGGACAAAGTATTCGTAATGAAATAGAGTCCAATGCATAGTCATAGACCACGCAATATACGTAGTGTAAGATTAGTTTTAATCATCTCCGGATGATGCCAACTTGGTTGGCGAAATGCGCGTCGAGCGAAGTAAAAGTGTTTTGCTGTTTGTGGAAACTACGAGTGTTATCATTACATCAATGGTTCAAGCCCTATCCAGTTCCAATAACCTTAAAG